>MDKJ01264856.1:0-43622 GCA_005239525.1 Nicotiana knightiana
AAATCCTGTATTACTTGTCGACCACGTACACTTGCGTGTGCATTGGGAAATCAACCAACATTCTTTAACTATTCTTACTTCATTATTCTCGAGGGCTCATCAGCTCGAGGGCATTGTCTAAGCATTGGTTTGTTTTACATTATTATCAATTCACATAATTTATCTCTAAGTTAATCAATTAGTATTAAGTGAAATCGTGTATCGTTAAAACCACATTACAACTTTAATTGTTACTCGATTTTTAAGGTAAACAGTTTGGCGCCCACAGTGGGACTATGGATAATAGTGATTGCTTAATATTTTAGCCTTCATAAAGCACACTGCTTTTAAAATTGTTCTTGTAAGTATCTTTGCTTTTAGGTTAAAACATGTCAAAATCACAAAGCGCACCCACACACGGAGACAATGACCTCGGATTTCACGAGGAAAACGACAATGTAATTGCTCCAGGAGTCGAGGTGGCACAGGATAATCTCGGGGGAGCACCGGTTGCCAACCCAGTCGATGTCAGTTCGCACGTTGTTTTAAATGCGGACCTACGCATATATCCCGAAGGGAGTGTACGCAACGAAGGCCGATCTAGCGGCCAAGGTACACAGGGTAGAAGAGATCGAGGAGTCAGTCTCCAAGTGATATTCGAGATGCTACAGGATCAACAAGCCGCAATTGCTCAGCTACAAAATCAACATAAAACTCCGAGTGGGGTCGAGCCAGAAACCACTCGCAGTACCGAGCCAGTGCCAGAGAGGTTGAATGGTAACGAATCGGGGGCTGATCCTGCAATAATGAAAATGCTCGAGGAGCTCACCAAAAGAATTGAGTCGGGAGAGAAGAAAATCAAAGCTAATGATAAAAAAGTGGAAACATAAAACTCCCGGGTTGACCAGATATCGGAGGCACCACCAATCTTGAAAGGGATGGATTCAAAGAAATTTGTACAAAAGTCTTCCTTCGAGTGCGGCTCCGAAGCCAATTCAAAAGAAGTTTCTTATGCCAGACATACCTAAATATAATGAGACCACCAATCCCAATGAGCATGTCACCTCTTACACATGCGCCATCAAGGGTAACAATTTGGAAGATGATGAGATCGAATCTGTTTTATTGAAAAAGTTCGGGGAAACCCTATCGAATAGAGCATTGATTTGGTACCAAATCTACCACCAAATTGCATTGACTCGTTTGGCATGTTAGAAGATTCTTTCATAAAGGCACATGTCGGAGCCATAAAGGCCGCGACAAGGAAATCAGACCTTTTTAAAGTAAGACAGAGGGATAATGAAATGTTGAGGGAGTTTGTATCCCGATTTCAAATGGAACGCATGGAGTTTCCACCGGTCACAGATGGTTGGGCCATTCAAGCTTTCACTCAGGTATTGAATGAACGAAGTTCGATAGCATCACGTCAAATGAAGTAAAATTTGTTCGAGTATCTAACTGTAACTTGGGCAGATGTGCACAATCGCTATCAATCGAAGATCAGGGTCGAGGATGACCAATTAGGAGCTCCTTCCGGTTTAGTACATCCAAACAGGTCAGCAGCTAAAATTAGAGGGATATCGACAGGGAGCGGAAGCCATTGAAGCCAAGTGAGACTCCTTGCTGGTAGTAAACCAAGTTAACAAAACCTTCGAGGTTTGAGAGGATAGAATGGAAAGGTATTTGGACAAGTTGCAGGTGAGTTTGCACCGTTTTACATAATGGACCTTGCAGCACGTACCTCGAGAGCAGAAAAATTAAGCCAATGCTCTTGTAAATTTGGGGTCATCAGTCGAGGATGATGAAATCAGCTCGGAGACTGTGGTTCAACTCTCGAGATCTGTGATCGAAGAAGGTCACGCTGAGATAAGCTCCACAATCTTAACCTGGGATTGGAGGAATAAATATATTGAATACTTGAAAAACGGAAAGCTCCCATTGGACCCTAAAGAATCGAGGGCCTTGCGAACCAAAGCTGCTCGATTCACATTGGCTGAAGATGAAACATTATATAGAAGGACGTTCGACAGGCAATTAGCAGTATGTTTGGGACCAGGTGACACCGATTATGTTTTATGAGAGGTCCATGAAGGTACTTGTCAGAACCACTCCGGCGCCGAATCACTAGTTCACAAAATCAGCAAAGCAGGATGCTACTGGGATAGTATGGAAAAAGATGCTAAGGAGTTTGTTCGAAAATGTGACAAATGCCAAATACATGCACCGATGATTCATCAGCCTGGGGAGAAGCTTCATTCAGTCTTGTCCTCACGGCCGTTCAAGAACTGGGGAATGGATATCATCGACCCTCTGCCATCAGCCCCAGGTAAATCTAAGTTCATTTTATTTATGACTGACTATTTCTCTAAATGGGTTGAAGCACAGGCTTTCGAGAAAATCAAAGTGAAAGAAGTTACATACTTCTTCTAGAATCACATCATATACCGATTCAGGATACCCGCTGAGATAGTGTGCGACAATGGAAAACAAGTTATTGGCAGCAAAATAACAAAGTTCCTCGAAGAACATAAAATAAAAAGGATATTATCGATGCGGTATCATTCTAGTGGGAACGGACATGACAAATCAATGAAGAAGACCATCATTCAAAACCCAAAGAAAAGGTTGAACAACGCTAAGGGTAAATGGAGAGAAATTCTACCCGAAGTCCTTTGGGCATATCAGACAACGAAAAAACTAGTACGGGGGCAATGCCATTCTCCTTAGTATATAGCACTGAAGCTTTGATCCCGGTCGAAGTTGGGGAACCATATGTCAGGTTTCGATATGCGACGGAAGAATCAAATCACGAGGTTATGAACACAAGCCTTGAATTGCTAAACGAAAAAAGGGAGGCCATCCTCGTTCGAATGGCCGCCCAAAAATAGCGTATCGAAAGATACTATAATCGAAGACCCAATCTTCGACACTTAAAAATAGGGGACTTAGTTCTGAGAAAGGTCACCTTCAACACTCGAGATCCGAACGAGGGGATACTCGGCCGAAATTGGGAAGGAACATATCAGGTCCTCTTTATCATCGGAAAGGGATCTTATAAGCTTGGCACAATAAATGGTGAACAATTGCCAAATAATTGGAACATATCACTTCTCAAACGCTATTATTGATAAGGTATGACTCTCTCCCTTTTTCATTTATATTCGATATTAACTTATTGCAGGTGTTCGATCAAAGACATCGAGACCTCAGGTTTTAAAGCACGCGTTGTAATCTTTTTCCCTTAGATTAGTTTTTGTCCCAAATGGGTTTTTCCGGCGAGGTTTTTAACGAGGCAAAAATTATATGTGCTACCTGGGGACAATTCAACAGTATTCGAGGCTTCTTTAATCAACCTCGAATACTGGGGGGGGGGGGTATCACCCTCGGATGTAATGTTTTCAACGAATATGCTTCGTGTTAGCAGGGTTTCGATAGAAAAATTTTGTAAAGGGCCAAAAGGTCAAACGAACCGTCTCCACGTTGATTTCCCGAGCCCTAATGACAAAACATGTACGCAGGAATGATCCATTGAAAGAAGTACTCTTTTCTTGTCAGATGTTCCATGCCTTTGCGAGATTTCTACTTTACAATTTCATACTTATGGTATATTACAGAAACCGGATCAAGAGCCAATCGTGACTTAAGCTCGGGGTAATTACCCCGTACTCGGGGACTGCCATCCGAAAATAAATATGCTCAAAAATTAAAACTTCGAAATCTTAAGACCTTAAAAAGGCAATATTCGATTTTATAGGCTACGACCACCCCACTCGGGGACTAATACTTCGAACAAGTGTGAAGTATAATCGAGAAACAAGCCCAATGGGAAAATGTCAAGTTAAAGGCCACGGCCAAACTAACACGGTTCGGAGGCGTCCAAATTCTGTAATCAAACAGGCCTTCAAATATTTTCATAATGCCGGTTAAAAAAGGACTACCCTCGGCAAATTTAGACAGGGTTTCGATAACGTCAACCCTCAAAAACCTTAAGAGGTACCAAATTGAACAAACTTATGCTAAGGCATAACAAAGTTCTTCGATAACACTGATGAGTACAAATCTACCTTATGCTAAGGCATAACAAATTTTTATTAAAACTTTTAAGCCGAAAAAGGGAAAAGACCACTCTTTCAAGGCCATATCGGCCTGATTCAAGAGCCTATGAGCCATTACATTATTGATCTCGAGGAACCACCCTCACCTAACCAAAAAACCTAAGGGGTTTTTCTACTTTAAGTTCGAGCAAGTACTCACTCGATTATAGAGGCTATAACAATCCAATTTCAACAAAATTTTCACAAGTTAACGAAGTGAGTCAAATTTATCACAAGGCCTAAAGTATATCAAAATTTTCATAAGGAGAAATAAAAACAAAGTTTTCACAAAACATAAATTAGAGACAAACCGGAAAGAAAAAGGATCTTTAGTATTTACAAAGACCATTTCAGGGCCTAACACAAAATCCAAAAAAGGAAAAAAATTCTAAGCACCTAATCCTCATCGGGAGCTTCATCTTCATCCTCCCCGGGAGCTTCATCTTCATCTCCTCTTCTCTCGGATCAACTCGCGTTCCCGGAGTCATCATCATCAGAGAGTAACGCTTTGTCTTCTTCCTCTAGCACCTTCGCATTCTCGATATCGGTCGTGAGGTTAAAGCCACTAGCATGAATATCTTTGGGAGTCTCTCTCCAAGACTGGTGCTTGGCATTCTCGGCAACGCAGGATAATCAAACTTGAGCAGCATCGAAAATTTCCTTTGCTCGAGCGTTAGCAGCTTCAACATCGGCTCGGTAGACAGCCACGATCGCCTCCGCCTCGGATGTGGCCTTTGCAAGCTCAGCGACCAACCGAGTCTCAAGCTCTTAAATTTTCTTGGCTCGGGCCAAGCTCTCTTCCTTCACACTTTGGAGTTGACGCTAAACTGAATACATGTGGGCTCGAGTCATACCTTTCTCCGAGGCGAGGCGGTCCATGTTCTACTTCCACCCCAAAGTCTCTGCCTCTTTCACCTCAGCCTCCTCGCGAAGTTGATTAATATTTTTGGCCTTCTATTGAACCTGCAGGATCTAAGTGTTAGTCGCCAATATCAAATTAATATTTCAAGCTCCCCAAAAAGTTACTTTCCTGCTCGATGAGATCGGTCTGCTCTTTATGAGCTCTTGCTAATTCGGCTCGAAGGTCCCTGATCTCCCTTTATTTTTGCACATATAGGAATTTGAGGGCGTCTCTCTCCTTTGTGAGCCTTTTGAGATCAGCCTCACACCGATTCAGCTCAGCTCAGGATTTGGGAAACGCTTCTCGATGGAGCATCGCAGCCTATGTAAAAACAAAGGAAATAAGAAAAAGGAAAATAAAGCAAACGTAAACAAACTAACGGAGGCTGAAATTTACTTGGTTCAGGAGTCGCTGAGCCTCATAAAAAATGATCGTTACATATAGGTCGAAAACGTCATCGATCACCGTGAAGAAGCCATGGAATATGTCATCCCCTTCGTGGACTGTTCACGCATCGGCGTTCTCCATAGACTGAGCCTCACGAAATTTCCCTTTAGAAAATGTGGGGTCGGGCGGCGAATCATCAATATTGATCGCCCCAAGAAAGTCACTTGGGGCACTCTCTCCTTTTCGAAGGGCCTCAGAACCGGACCCTTCAGGCAGACCTGCCGATTGTCGTCACGACGGGAGACATCATCAGCACCTGATGACTCAGGGACTTTGCTCAGACTATCTTCCAAGATCTCCTCGGTCCAAGATGAGCTTCATCTGTCACGCCCCTCACCTGGAGGCGAGACCGGCTCCCGGTGCTCACCTATCCTTGTGTACCAACTTGCGACTAAGGGACTCTGAACATATAATGTCATACTTTGTCCATGGGCTACATTGCAATACAATTGTGAATGCTGACTAAACATCAATATAAAGTTGGGCCGACAAAGACGTCATAACTACTACAGCTGGCAAACCAACAAAATATACATAAAAGGCCTACAAGCCCAACGTACTGCAGTAACTGACAGGATATGTCTACAAGCCTCTACTGATGAATATACTGTAATATCCCATCTTTCTCTTAAACTATATCTATTAGCTCCCATAGGGCATACCTGAGATGGGTGTGGCTGATTGTACGTACCTCTATTACCGTTGAAGGTAACTCAAAATGCTTATATTTCTCTGCCTTAGTTGCAAATACTGATAATCTTCATTAACTGGGTATGTCCTACCCTTCTTCACCTTGCTTCTTGTTTTTGTTGAATCTTGTATCTAGCTTCTAAATCTCATATCTTTTTTTACCGTAAGAGTGGATATATATTCTTGACTTAAGGATGCTTATCAATAAGCTTACACGTCTTAGTATCCATATGTTCTGTTGGAGACCTTACATTTACTCATCATAAGCATGATGCAAAATCGAGTTCCTCTGACTCAATTCTTCCACAGCCATATTCAATCCCTTACCAACCATCTTTCTAGATGTTGGTATCATTGTATTACGAATATAATAGAATTTAGGAATCTCAATTCTTACAAGTGAGTTCTACCACATGATCAAGAGTAAGAAGAAAGAGTGCCAGTCCTAAATGCCCTGTAGCCTCATGCTTATGAGTGTGGTGCATGACACACCCATAAACAAGACTCTACTAGAGTCAACTTGTAGACTCCCTAGGATAGAACTGCTTTGATACCACTTTTTTCACGCTCCGATCCTGGGGGAAAGACCGGCACCCGGTGCCTCACTTATCCTTGCGTACCAATTTGTCACTAAGGGACTCTGAACATATAATGACATACTTTGTCCATGGGCCACATTGCAAGACAATTGCGAATGCTGACTAAACATCAATATAAAGCTGGGCCGACAAGGCCGTCATAACTACTATGGCTGGCAAAGCAACAAAATATACATAAAAGGCCTACAAGCCCAACGTATTGCACTAAATGATAGGATATGTCTACAAGCCTCTATTGATGGATATACTGTGATCGGAACAAGGCCCCAACCTATTCATAACATATACACATATATACACAAGATGTACATAAATCTCTAGACCTGACAACTCCGAAGGGCATGGCAATATATTATGTATCGAGTATGTAAGGCATGAAATAATGTATCGAGTATGTAAGGCAATATATTGAAAGTTGAAACTGAACTGATAATATAATAACTGATTGTAATTGGGAGTCAAAGATAATCTGAAGATATGCTAACCTGCTGATACTGACAACTCTCTCAATATCGTAAGTAAAATAGTTGCCTGGCCATATATATATATAATTGCTCTGCCGTAGTAGGCTCGTTTATAGGTGCTCGACCATACTAGGCTTTGTATCTCGGTCATGTTGGGCTCGCTCATAGGAGCTCGACCACAGTAGGCCCGGTATATAACTTACCATTTGATCAGAGGTTGCCCAATAGGGGCCTGCCCATTGATTATATCTCGATGGTAGTGAAAATACTGTAATATTGTATATATAGACTCTTTTCTCTCTTGACTGGAAGAAAACAATACTCAATCGAATATAAAGTCCGGATAAGTGAGAATATTGTAACTTATGAGACTAGGAAATGTACATAAATTCAAGAATATGAATTTCTCTTTATGACTCGTTATCAAACTCATGTAATTACGAGATCATGCCAAAATAAAGGAAGAGATTAGCCTTAACATACCTGAGCCGATTTTCTTGACAATCCCTCTAGCACACGTCAATTGCAGCAACACATAACGGCAGATCGAAGTAGGGAAAAATTCGTATGATGTTCTTTATAAAGATTCTACCATGCTCTCTTAGAATTGCGAATCTCGTTGCGATTACACCGAATAGCTTCGTTGTAAATCTCTTAGAGTTGTGAATCCGAATTGAAGCTTAATTCGTCTCTTGCCATACTTAGAACCATACCTAGACTCATACCTTAATAATGCAAATTTCTTAAAATTGTTGGATTTTTGTTGTCCCTACTTGATAAGGATGTCTTGGACAAATAATGACCAAACTATGACACCTAGAAACATAATTTAAGAGTCATTTGATTGACTACATTTTACTGCCATGTTTTTGGCTTTAAGATTATCCAATAACTAAATTAACTTTGTTAATCCCCCACTAATCCAATAATCACCCAATTACCCACATAATTAATAATTATCCCAAATTACTTAGAATAGTACTCACTTTTAACACACTTAATGCACATTACTATCATGGTCATGTGTACCTTGTACGACACTAGTCCATAAATATCGGGTATTTGTAGCTCGGGCTGTATTTTATGTCAAAATGTCAAACTTCGACGAAATTCATTGTTATTAATTTTCTTACCCTCTCACTTTCACGAATTTACTTATCACTTTCTTGAAATAATATAATACTTATAACCTCAGAATAATCTCATTCCCGAGCTTACGTCGATTAACTTACGACGAAACTCTAACGTACGAAAATGCAGGATGTAACATCTCATTTTTTGAGCTTCCATCAATTTATTTATGGCATACTTTCACGAACGAAAACACGGGGTTTAACATCCTCGAACATCACCAGCTCAGCTGCTTTTGAAGCTTCAACGCTTCCCCTCTTTCGAGCCACCAGAACATAGTCAACATCTTCTCCCTCCTCTTCTTCATCTCATAGTTTTTGGGCTACGACAGCAGGCAGAGCGGCGGATTTATTCTTTGACTTATGAGCCTTTCTCTTCTTAGTCTTTGGAGTATCAGAAGGCGAGACCCTTCTCCTCTTCTTATTCTTAGCCAGTTTCAGGAATTCCTCTTCCCCAGGTGAAGGCGACCTCATGACAGCTTTGTCTCCAAGACCTGTATGGGAGGAAATCAAGTAAAAAATAAAGCATTTCACTAGAAGGCATTGAACATAGACAGAGAAACTTACCGTGATTTTTGGTCTCCCATCGACCCTCAGCCAAATCGCGCCACGAGCGCTCAGCGTACGAAGAAGTCGAGGCCAGTTTTCGAACCCAGCCTGCAAGGTTCGAGATCACACCGGGCACCCAAGAGACCGCTGCACCATACTGAAGAATGTAGATGAGAAAAGGTAAAGGAAGAAAAACAATCAACAAGAGCTATTGGTGGGTTTGTACTTATGCTTTATGTTCCATTCTTCGGGGAATGGCATCTTCTCGTCCGGATTATGTCAGAAGTCCTGATGCAGACAAAATGGCTCATCTATCCTCGATCTTTGTCCTTGTCTATGCTCGAGAACAACACCTTTGTGGCCCGACGCTGAAGCCTTATTAATCCGCCTCGATAGAGACGGGTGTTTAGTCTAATGAGATGATCGAGGGTGAAAGACATCCCTTCGACCTTGCTCATGAAGAATCGGAGCAAAATAATAATGGGCCAAAAAGAGGGGTGGATTTGGCGTAGGGTTATGTGGTATTCATGGAAGAAGTCGATTATAACGGGATCAACAAGAACCAGCATGAAAGGGTAAGTGTAAACACTTAAAAACCCTTTCACATGGGTGGTAATATCCTCCTCGGGGGTATGAATCACCACCTCTTTATTTTCCCAGTGGAAATCTTTTTTCACCTGCTCGAGATCACCTTCAGTTATCGAGCATATATATCTTGACATGGGCTCACATCGGCCAGGAACCGAAGAGGGTTTTTAAATTTAAAATCGAAAGTGAGGTCGCATGACCTAGGAACGCACTCTTCGCTGCGTGGCTCCACCGGGGTTTTATCACCGGCCGGCCGCGATAAGGAGTCTTTTTCCTTTTGAGGAACGGTTTTTGATGTTTTCGCCATTGTTATATGAGGTCAAAGAAAGAAGAAGGAGAAACTTGTTGTTTTAAAAAAAGATTGGCAAACATGATTTGAAAAACCGGCAGAGTTGATAAGCTTGAAGGAGTAAAAGAGTTTTTGAAGATTAGGGAAAATTTTGAAAGTAAAGTTTGTGAAAATTATGAAGATGGTCAATTTTTAATATCTGCTGTGACAGTTTGAAAACACTAGTGGCCGACCATCAACTGGCACTAATTAATGATCTTGAGAATCGTGCAGACGTGACGATTCATTCGCCTATGTCACTTACATCACGAGGGTGATGTAATAATTGGTCGAGGTATTAAATCGACGTCTTAGTTTGTTTCTTCTCGTTACACTCCAAGAAATAAGGAGACTATCTGTATACGGGCAAAATTGGGCCTACCCGATTTTACTGTTTGATCGAGGCAAGTGAGCTGCTTCAGGGGTAGCCTCGTAATGAATCAGACTCGAGCTCGAAGATGAGACATCAAGCCTAGAGATCGAAGTGTCTGTTGAGACTGAGGCCAACGACAGTCGAGACCAAGTATGACTGACTTCGAGTTGAGAATAATAATGGAATGGCGAGATATCCGTAACGAGTCGAAGATCACGATGGAAATTTTGGAACAAATCAAATCAATAGCGGTTATTGGTACCAATCGTGGGATTTACTTCCGTGATTAGAATTGTATCATAATTAGAAATCCTCTAGTATATAAAGGGGAGTCCACATCATTTGTAAGCACTACATTCACGAATATCAAGGCAATATAATTTTTCTTTCTTTTGCTCATCAATTTACTGTTCTTACTTTATTATTCTCGAGGGATCATCAACTCGAGGGAATTGTCTAAGCATTGCTTTGTTTTACATTCTTGTCAATTCACATCATTTATCTCTAAGTTAATCAATTAGTATTAAGTTGAATCATGTATCCTTAAAATCACATTACAAGTTTAATTGTTACTGGATTTTTAGGGTAAACAATATTGTATCTCGAGTCTTGAATTTCTATTAGCTCATTTGCAAGATGTGGGAAAGTTACTATCAACAAGATAATTTCCTTGAGACAGATTACGTACATTGTTTCCATATTATAATTAAAATGCTCTTGCACAATTTTACTATTTTAGATTACTTTTTTATACTTTTATGATATGTTCACTGACATGGTATATACAAGTGCCGGTGATAATATGGATGCTATTTACAGAAATGTATTGATAATATTATCCCCTGGTCACTATTATTTAGATTAGATAGGGCCGGTACAGTTCAAGAAAAGAAATTTTGATCTATATCCACTTTCAGGTAAGATACTGTATACGGCCAAAATCGGAGAGTCCGATTTTGAGGCCACTATGGCATTCCGCGCCCAACCTCGAGAAGTTCGGGACAGAGTTTGAAGATTTGACCCGAGGTGCATCCCTCGAGGGAACATATCGAAGGTTTCCTGTGCTCGACCTCGGGGCAGTACAAATCGATGACCGTCATGGAAAGGCAGGAAATTCCTAAGGGCACGTGGTTAGAGCTGACCAAGCCTGCAAGAATAGTACAAGTCCGTACTGAGCCATTAAATAGTTGTACCAATAGCATTGCCTTGTCATAATTATACATGTACTATGTTGGGATTCCCTCTCCTATATAAAGGGGGCCCTTGTCATTTTGTAAGAAGGACGAATATGGAATACTATAGAACATTCTCTGCTTTTTTACCTAAACGTGCTGAAACATTGTCTGTTTGATTTATTGCCTTCATTTATTATCTTTATCAATTGTTCTTCATTTATTGCTCATCATTCATCATTAAAGGCTATCCTGAGGCCCCTAATATCACTGTTCCTTCATCTGTTATTCACCATTAAGTGTTATATTCAGACCTCGAGGTCAAACTTCGGCCAGCTCGAGACCCAGTCGTGTGGCACATTTGGTTTGCGAATCTCATCCCCTTTATCTATACTTATCATCTATTGCCTAACAACTAGTATTGAAATAAATCACATATTTTTAGAACCACAAAAACCAAATATAATTGTTAATACCATTTTCAAGGTAAACAGTTTGGCGCCCACCGTGGGGTTAAAGATAATAGTGATTATTTTAGTGCTAGCACACGTTATATTTTACACTTTTTCTTTTCCACGATTTTTTGATTTTAAGCAAAAACATGTCAAACTCAACTAACACACCAGTGCATGGCAACAATGGCCTCGATTTTCACGGGGAAAATAATGCACCAGCTTCAAGATCCGGTGTGCCACCGCTCAACCCTGGAGTAGCACCTATTCCCAACCCAATCGATGTTGCTATAAGCACAGATCTGGGTGCGGATATCGGTGGAAGCGTGCAAGGAGAGGTCCAACCTAACGCACAAACAACACAAGCTCGAAATGAAGTCAACATACAAATCATTTTCGAGATGTTGCAAGCACAACGGGTTGCCATTGCTCAGCTGCAGAGTCAACAAAAAACCTCGAGCACGGAGGGGTCGGAAACAGCTCCCGAGTCGAGCAAGCACTAGAAAGATTGAGTAATAAAGGGTTAGGAACAGACCCCACTATAGTGAAAATTCTCGAGGATCTCACCAAAAGAATTGAGTCAGGAGAAAAGAAGATAGAGGCCAACGACAAAAAAGTAGAAAGCTATAACTCGAGGATCGATCAGATCCCGGGCGCACCCCCGATTCTGAAGGGTGTAGATTTAAAGAAGTTCGTGCAGAAACTATTCCCATCGAGTGCGGCTCTGAAGACCATTCCGAAGAAGTTCAGAATGCCCGATATCCCGAAGTATAACGGGACAACGGACCCCAATTAGCACATCACTACTTATACTTGTGCTGTAAAGGGGAATGACCTAAAGGATGACGAGATTGAATCCTTCTTGTTGAATAAATTTTGAGAAAGGTTGTCAAAGGGAGCCATGATGTGGTATCATAACCTACGCCTGAACCTAATGGATTCATTTTCCATGTTGGCAGACTCTTTTGTGAAGGCACATGCCGGTGCCATCAAGGTTGCTACAAGGAAGTCCGACGTCTTCAAAATCAAACAAAGGGAGAGTGAGATGCTGAGGGAATTTGTATCTCGCTTTCAGATGGAGATAATGGAATTACCACCAGTCTCCGATGATTGGGCAGTGCAGGCCTTCACTCAGGGCTTGAATGAACGAAGCTCGGTAGCTTCGAAGCAGCTGAAGCAAAATTTAATCGAGTATCCCGTCATAACTTGGGCGGATGTGCATAATAGGTATCAATCGAAGATAAGGGTTGAGGAAGACCAATTGGGAGCCCCCTCGGGCTCAATGTACCCAAGAAATCTCTTAGCAAAGGAGTCTAGGTGTCACGACCCCAAATCTAAACTAGTCTTGATGGCGCTGGAACTAGGCTATCCAAGTTAACACTCAAATCGTAATTCATCTTTCATGTATATCATTGCTAAACTAATAATCCATAAAGGTTTCTTTTAAACATTTTAAAATAGATAAATCTACACCGAATATTAATACAATCCCGAGATTCCGGAGTCACTAGTCATGAACAACTACTGAAAATATACAACTCTGGAAAATAAGCCCTATAATAGTAAGCAGAAGAGAGCAAGGCTGCGGACGCGTGCAGCTACCTCGACAAAATATCCTAGAAATCTCTAGAACAGATACACACCTCACTCTGCCCTAGCACCTGGATCTGCACACAAGGTGCAGGGAGTAATGCGAGTACGGCAACTCAGTAGTAATGAAAATAAATCAGGTGTGAGCAGTAAGAAACACATAAAGTCAAATCATCATTTCACAATAAGCACAATCTTTCTTTCCAACAGTGTATACGTTAAATCATCACACCTAAAAGCCGATTTCAGTAAAAATCAGTTGGGAATATACTTGCAGTAAAAATGATAACAATCATAAAACTCCTCTCGGGCAAAACATATTTCATAAGTTCAGAGTGAAAGTGGTAAAATCATAAGTAGCCCCTCGGGCAAAACATGTATCAGAAACTGCCCCTCGGGCGTAACATCACTCAGAATCATCCCCTCGGGCATACCTCATAGTCAGTCATAATCAGACCCTCGGGCAACCTCACAGTCACTCATACCTCCCAATCACTCGGCACTCGGCACTCGGCACTCGCACTCAGTAGGTACCTGCGCTCTCTGGGGGTGTGTACAGACTCCGGAGGGGCTCCTACAGCCCAATCGCTAATATCAAGCCACCTCGTGTCATATCATATCCTCACAATCAGGCCCACGACCTCACTCAATCAAAAACTCTCAAAAATCCACTCGGGCTATCAGTAAAACGGGGTGCTCGACCCAAAATATCATTTTATATCTCAGAAATAGTGTAAATGAGGTTGAGTTTCGAAATCAGTTAAACATAGTATGACTGAGTGTAAATCATAAGTCAACACTGAGGAAATAGCAGTAAAAGCCCCCAAGGGGTATAAACAAGTTGGCACAAGGCCCCAAACATGGCTTACAGCCCAAATATAGCAATAGTCTTAAAACACGATTTAACATATGATTTTAAAGTAAATACGCAACTCAATAGTTGCCACGGAAAGGACCAAGTCCAATTCCAAAAAATCAGTGCATGCCACACACTCGTCATTCGACATGGGCCTCACTCCAAAAATAGTGAGAATAATATGAAGTCCGGGGTTTCATACCCTCAGGACAGAATTTACAGTCATTACTTACCTTAAAACACGCTAAAAATCCTAGTCCACTGTGCCCTTGCCTCTAGACTCGGCCTCTGAATGCTCTGAATCTACCAAAAATCAGATTCATATCATTATTATATGCCAAAGAACGAAACCCATTCGAAATTAATCAAAATTACCCAAAAATCCCGAAATTGGCCAAACCCGAACCCCGGGCCCACGTCTCGGAATCCGATAAAATTTATATCACAAAAATGCTCATTCTTTCCCGAGTCTATACATATAAAATGCATCGAAATCCAACCACAAATGACCCCTCAATCACATAGAAACGAGTTTTAGGTTCAAATATCTTACCTCAACAAAGTCCTCTTGATTCCTCCCTTCAAAACCCTCTCCAAAGCTTCAAACCCGAATGAAAATGGTGAAAGAAAGACCAAAAATCGCTAAGGACCCTTTTTATATGTTCTGCCCAGGGATTTCCGTACCTGCGGCCATTTTCTCGCACCTGCGGACCCGCACATGCGGTCCCAGGTGCGCACCTACGAGAATCACTTAAAAGCTAATTTTCCGCACCTGCGATACAAATTCCGCACCTGCGACTCCGCAGGTGCGGTCCCACCTCCGCATCTGCGGTCTTCTTCCTGTCCACCCAAAATCCGCATTTGCGGTCTCTTGTCCGCTTTTGTGGGCCCGCACCTGCGGTCCCCTATCCGCAGGTGTGGTTACACCAGCACCAGTAGCTTCAGCTGTAATTTTCCAACTTTAAATCCCCCGATGGCTATCCGAAATCACCTCGAGCCCCTCGGGACCCCAACCAAACATGCCAACACATCCCATAACCTTATTCAAACTTAGTCAAGCCTTCGAAACACCAAAAACAACGCAAAAACATCAAATTCACCTCGAATTCAAGCCTATGAACTTTGAAACTTTTAAGTTTCACCAAGGATGCCGAAACCATCCAAAACACTTCCGATTGACCTAAATATTTGCACACATTTCAAAAATGACACTACAAACCTGCTCCAAATTCTGGAATTCCATTCCGACCCCTATATCCTATTTTTCACTCCCAACCGGAAATCGCCAAGAACTAACTTCCGCCAATTCAAGCTTAATTCTAAACCAGACATCAAAGCCACATTCCGAACACACTCCTAAGTCCTAAATCACCTAACGAAGCTATTTAAACCATAAAATCTACATTCTGAGGTCGTTTACCAATAAGTCAACTTCCGGTTGACTTTTCCAACTATTGAACCAAGTTAAGAGACTAAGTGTCTTATTTCTCTCCAAAAAATATCTGAACCACATATAATGAAGCAGAAACAGAGGAAACAGGGTTAGCACTCTCAGAACGATCGGCCGGTTCATTACATCCTCCCGCACTTAAACATATGTTCGTCCTCGAACGTGCCAAGAGTTGTTCACCAACACCGTCAAATTGCCGCGTAATCTCACCATGCACATACCCCGGGTGATCCCACGTCACCCTATCCCATATAGGTCCAATACCACAACACAGTTGAAATTTCAAAATCCAACCTGACCCATAAACCTTAGAACCAAGCACCCACTTCTGAAATAATTTACAAGATCAAAATTCCAACACGATAAAGTGAATAAGTCTGAACACGCTGAATCAAGCCATATACGTAGCCCCAGATGCAATCACATAATATACCGCATGACTCAACACTCATGGCGATAACTCCTAATCACAATAGCTGCTCAAAATAACCCAATACCGGTACATAACCTCTTATCAAGCAACGCCTTGCTCTAGACTGTCATATACTGCCGATGATGAAAGAAACACGTAGGAACTAGCAACCATTTGTTCGATCAGAATCAATATCCTCACAAATATACTGCAACTAGATCCGGGAGTACCCATTCTAGGTCCGACGACCTCGTCTCATCTACCACAAACACTCTAGCAACATGACACATCAATAAAATCCAACCCATAACCTATGCAACTCGTGCACTCGATAGCAACATCCCAATGTAACTAAATTATATAAAAGATTCACACGAAGGACCGTCCCGCCATTAACAATTACCGTCACAACACCATGCTAAGAGCCTGACACCCATCGAAAAATCAAAACACATGAATCTGACACCAAAGATCATACCTCCACATAACTTCGCTACAATGCGTGATCCCATCCACGCGCTGGTCCACATGAAATACTTGAAGTCAGTTTGCTCAAAATCGATAACCATGCACAACTCGACATCAAGTACTCAAAGTGCGCTGCCATAACCACGGGGAATCAGACGATGCCATGCCACACGAACCCGAAAGAACATAACCAATATGTCTCAATCCTACAATACCCAATTACTTACTTACTCAAGTCCCGCTATAAAGCCTAAATACATCCGCATCGTATGTGCATATAATCAACGATCACTACTCCTCGCAACCCCGAAGTGTAACTCATAGATCACTCCAGAATATGAATAAACTCAATGACAGTCAAATGGTACATCCCTCAACGATAGAAATTTGGAGTCAACAATTCCGACCCGGTGCAGGAAACACACCCATACTGGCCTACCAATAACCCTAAATCAACTCTGGTCACTCACAACAGATAGATAACTCTCTGAAAGTTCACAATGATTGAATCATGGCATATACTAATATCTGACTAGCTTTGCTCGCATCCTCAAAGTCCATAACCACAAAATAATCTGCTTATGAGAAATCTCGATCTCGAAGCCCATAAAGCGCATAAATTACCATATCTGATCCCAACTTCACCGCTTGAATATATAACACATCCCTAATACTCAATCATCCCGTGAGGGATACCCCTATAATTCTTCCGTGTTACCATGCAACCTTGAATATCAGCAGTCGATTCAACAAGAGAGCGTCGCAATACCGAGGAAGCACCCTTAACTCCACACATTAACCTTCCTGAAATGTATACACCCTCATCAAGCCACACAATTGGTGATATCCTCTACCTGGTCATCTGAAACAGCCAATGCTGCCTACAAATTTTTTTGACCTTCCTCCCAGAACTGAACCGTGACCTCACATATGCAAATCTAAACTCTACACAACATACCAAAATTCTTAACCCAGACTCACCATACAACCCAAGCATAAAACAATACCGTCTGAGGCTCATAAGCTGCTGAATACTCTCTCAAAAATCCCCAAAGTACTACATTCAAAATACTTACCCTGAAGAGACTTCCAAATCTAAAGCCATTACCTTCACCTTCCTGATATTGATATGTAGAATCCATGATAATGTAGAAATGCCACAGTCTTGACACCCTCCAACGTAAATCTCAGTTCTAGCCCAAAACACACCTTGAAGATTCATAATTGCTATATTTAACCTTGAACCTATCAGATCCATTCTTGAGAGTCATCCACTCTACACAAATATCAATTGCACTAATCAAGCAGACCAAATGATTTGAGCCCATTGGCATACCAACATACTAGGAAGTAATCCACACACTGGAAGAAACAAGCAACTTCATACACTGCACCCATTACACCTTTTACAATTACAACTCAAGGCATTCCATGATTCTTATGCACCCATAAAACATAACACAACCCCTATCCAAAATTTCCTATATTCAAGTTATTCTCGATCTCAACCCCTGCAGGTCATAACTGATTCACCAGTATACCTCGAACCGAACCCAACACATCACATGATCATGCAACCAACTTATCATTAGCAGACTCCCTGACTTGGCTCAAAGCCATATATCAAAATAAACAGTAACTCATAATGACCATACGCTAACCCCACCGCCATACCACAGTGAGATTCAACTAAATCCTTCATAAGCTCATATATAACTCAAACCATTTAACATCCCAAATCATCTCCAACCTCGCATTCACCGTTGCAACAGCCGTGCCAACTCCCATAAGTGGTCTAAATTCAAATTGCAACATATATCCATTACTGGTAAAAGAGAACTTGCCACAAAAAAACATAAGGATCACACAACCTCAGAACACCTCGCGAGAAATAGCCCTGCCTGCTAGGCCTCACACTGATATCTCTCTATACACTTCTGAAGATCATAGCTATTACGCAATTGCTTTACCCTCCTACATTAGAACAAACCAATGCCTACCTCGAGACATCACAATAAGCGGTATAAGAACCTGAAGCTAATGGCAGAACTAACACTGGAGCTGTGGTCAAAGAAATCTCGAGCTTTTGGAAGCTCTCTCCACACTCGTCTGACCACCTGAATACCCTCACTAAACACCACGTGCCCCAAGAATGCTACTGAACTGAGCCGAAAATTCACACTTGGACAACCTTGCATAAAGCTTCTCCTCCACCAATCTCTATAATACCCTCCTCAAATGCTGGGTATGCTCCTCCTGGATACGTGAGTACGCCAGGATGCTATCATTTAATACAATAACGAATGAGTATAAAAACAACTGGAATACTATGTTAATCAAATACATGAACGCTACTGGGGAATTGGCCAACCCAAAAGATATTACCAGGAACTCACAACACAACAGAATGATCCTCTTCACTCCACAACTAAACATCATGAAAGGTCTTCCAATACACTCACAACTCGAAGCCATATGCCAGCTCGAGACAGAAATCAAACACCCAATAGTTCTTTCCACATATCCAGACCACCCCTTTTTGTTACAAACAAGTGATATGAACACATCTCACCCTTAAATCAAACTCACCACATAGTCATCCAATCACAAAACCCCATTGATAAGGACACAAACGGACATATAAGTCACCAAACACATGTGCTCACACAATGAAATCTCAGCGCTAAAGCCACAGATAGAATCCGACCTCAAGTCCTCCAGACTAGCCCATTATCAACATGCTAAAATGACATCTCATCCATGGAAGTCACGAGTCGTCGATGCACAACTGATACCAAGCGCTCACGTGCGCATTCGAATACATGGAAGGAATTCAAGAGTTACGTTTTTGGCTGGATAAAATGGATTCGCAGGACAAGAATACAAAAATGTGAGATTTTCCTAAGGGTTCGGTAGCCTCTTGAAGATAAGTACAGACATCTCTGTACCAATCCTCAAGACTCTACTAAACCTTCTCATGACCGGTGAGTCCTATGTAACCTAGCGCTCTGATACCAACTTGTCACGACCCCAAATCTAAACTAGTCGTGATGGCGCCTATCATGGAATTAGGCCATCCAAGTTAACAATTAGATCGTAATTAATCTTTCATGTATATCATTGCTAAAGCGATAATCCATAAAGGTTTCTTTTAAATATTTTAAAACAGATAAAGCTACACTGAATATTAATACAATCCCGAGATTCCGGAGTCACTGGTCATGACCATCTACAAAATACACAACTCAGGAAAATAAGCCCTATAACTGTAAGCAGGAGAAAGCAGGGCTACGGACGCGTGCAACTACCTCACAAAAATCTCCTAGAAATATCTAGAACAGATACACAGCTCACTCTGCCCTAGCACCTGGATCTGCACACAAGGTGCAGGGAGTAATGTGAGTACGCCAACTCAGTAGTAACTGCTCAAACCTGGATCTGCACACAAGGTGCAGGGAGTAATGTGAGTACGCCAACTCAGTAGTAACTGCTCAAACCTGGATCTGCACACAAGGTGCAGGGAGTAATGTGAGTACGCCAACTCAGTAGTAACTGCTCAAACCTGGATCTGCACACAAGGTGCAGGGAGTAATGTGAGTACGCCAACTCAGTATCTTAAGAAGTTTAGTGTAAAAAAGATAAAAATCATAAAAAGCCTCTCGGGTGAAACATATTTCATAAGTTCAGAGTGAAAGTGGTAAAATCATAAGTAGCCCCTCGGGAAAAACATGTATCAGAAACTGCCCCTCGGGCGTAACATCACTCAGAATCAGCCCCTCAAACATACCTCACAGTCACTCATAATCAGCCCCTTGGGCAACCTCACAGTCATTCATACCTCCCAATCACTCGTCACCCGACACTCGGCACTCGCACTCAGTAGGTACCCGCGCTCACTGGGGATTTGTACAGACTCCGGAGGGGCTCCTACAACCCAAGCACTAATATCAAGCCACCTTGTGGCATATCATATCCTCACAATCAGGCCCTCGACCTCAATCAGTCAGAAACTCTCAAAAAGCCACTCGGGCTATCAGTAAAACGAGGTGCTCGACCCAAAACATCATTTTATATCTCAAAAATAGTGTAAATAAGGTTGAGTTTTGAAATCAGTTAAACATAGTATGACTGAGTGTAAATCATAAGTCAGCATAGTGAGGAAATAGCAGTAAAAGTCCCCAAGGGGTATAAACAAATTGGCACAAGGCCCCAAACATGGCTTACAGCCCAAATATAGCAATAGTCCTTAAACACGATTTAACATATGATTTAAAAGTAAATACGCAACTCAATAGTTGCCGCAGAAAGGACCAAGTCCAATTCCAAAAAATTAGTCGTGTCATCCGGCATGGGCACCACTCCAAAAAAAGTGAGAAAAATACTAAGTCCGTGGTTTCATACCCCCAGGAAAGAATTTACAGTCATTACTTACCTCAAAATCGACTAAAAATCCTAGCCCACAGTTCCTTTGCCTCTAGACTCGGCCTTTGAATGCTCTGAATCTACCAAAAATCAGATTCATATCATTATTATATGCCAAAGAACGAAACCCATTCGAAATTAATCAAAATTACCCAAAAATCCCGAAATTGGCCAAACCCGAACCCCGGGCCCACGTCTCGGAATCCGATAAAATTTACATCACAAAAATGCTCATTCTTTCCCGTGTCTATACATATAAAATGCATCGAAATCCAACCACAAATGACCCCTCAATTACTCAATTAAAGTCTCAAATTTTCCAAGCCCTAACCCCCAATTTACACACTGATTTTTTCCATAACTTCACCCTATTTCGGTCCAAAAATCACATAGAAACGAGTTTTAGGTTCAAATATCTTACCTCAACAAAGTCCTCTTGATTTCCCCTTTCAAAACCCTCTCCAAAGCTACAAACCCGAATGAAAATGGTGAAATAAACACCAAAAATCGCTAAGGACCCTTTTTATATGTTCTGCCCAGGGATTTCCGTACCTGCGGCCATTTTCTCGCACCTGCGGACCCGCACATGCGGTCCCAGGTGCGCACCTACGAGAATCACTTAAAAGCTAATTTTCCGCACCTGCGATACAAATTCCGCACCTGCGACTCCGCAGGTGCGGCCCCAGCTTCGCATCTGCGGTCTTCCTTTATTCCACCCAAAATCTGAATTTGCGGTCTCTTGTCCACTTCTGTGGGCCCGCACCTGCGGTCGCCTATCAGCAGGTGCGGTTACACCAGCACATACAGTTTCAGCTGCAATTTTCCAACTTTAAATCCCCCGATGGCTATCTGAAATCACCCCGAGCCCCTCGGGACCCCAACTAAATATGCCAACACATCGCATAACCTTATTCAAACTTAGTCGAGCCTTTGAAACACCAAAACAATGCATAAACATCAAATTCACCTCGGATTCAAGCCTATGAACTTTGAAACTTCTAAATTCCACCAAGGATGCCGAAACCATCCAAAACACTTCCGATTGACCTGAAAATTTGCACACATATCCAAAATGACACTACGAACCTGCTACAACTTCTGGAATTCCATTCCGACCCCTATAGCCTATTTGCCACTGCCGACCGGAAATCGCCAAAAACTAACTTTCACCAATTCAAGCCTAATTCTACACCGGACATCAAATCCACATTCCGAACACGCTCCTAAGTCCTAAATCACCTAACGATGCTATCCGAACCATAAAATCTACATTACGAGGTTGTTTACAAACAAGTCAACTTCCAGTTGACTTTCCAACTATTGAACCAAGTTAAGAGACTAAGTGTCTCATTTCTCTCCAAGAAATTGCTCCAAACCCGAGCCAACCAATCTAACACAACATAATGAAGCTGAACCACATATAATGAAGTAGAAATGGGGGAAACGAGGCTATTACTCTCGGAACGACGCCGGATCGTTACACTATGTTTACAGAAAAGGGAATCGAGGCCAAACAAAGAAAGATACCAACCGTATGTAGAAGATCAAAGAAACATCTCGAGGCGCGACATACCCCGAAGCGATCGAAGGATCAATCAAGGCCAAGGTCCCCGGGAACTAATGAGCAAAACCGGATTCGATAAGAACATTGGGCCGGTAGAGGCACCTCGGTTATCTAAGTACAACTTCAACATCGATGTCTCGGACATCGTATCAGCCATAGGTAAGATCAAGGATACCAGGTGGCCAAAACCCATACTGTCAGATCCTTCACAAAGAAACCCGAACTTAGTATGCAAATATCATGGCACTCACGGTCATATGACCGAAGATTGCAAACAGCTTCAAGAAGAGGTAGCTTGACTAATCAGCAAAGGGCACCTTCGAGAGTTCCTCAGCGTCGGAGCTAAGAACCAATTTCGGGAAAGAGAGGTGAATAGAAAAATGAACCGGAAGAACCTTAGCATATCATTCACATGATCATCAGAGGATTCGACTTCCCACAAGGACCCGTTTTCAAGCAAACAAAAGTATCCATCACCAGGGAAAAGCGAACTCGAAGCAACATAGCGGAAGATGCTCTTTCATTTAGCGAAGAGGACATCGAGACCTTGTCTCGGCCTCATAATGATACACTGGTAATTTCTTTTCTTTTGAAAAAATTTCAAATTAAACGTGTGCTTGTGGACCCAGGTAGCTCGGCCAACATAATCAGGTCGAGGGTGGTAGAGCAGCTCAGACTGCTCGATCAGATCGTGGCCGCCTCTCGAGCCCTCAATGGATTCAATATGGTGAGAGAAACGACCAGAGGGGAAGTCATTCTCCCAGTCAACGTGGTCGGTACAATTCAAGAAACCAATTTTCTCAGCATCGAAGGTGATATGAGATACAATGCCTTACTCGGTAGGCCATGGATACACAGTATGAGAGCAGTGTTGTCAACCCTTCATCAAATGATGAAGTTTTCAACAAAGGATGAAGTAAAAACAGTATACGTGGAGCAGCATGCAGCGAGAGAGATGTCTGTGGTGCATGACGTGGCACCGGTATCTATGCCTTCTACATGGAAGGATCCAAAGGACAAGAAAACAGCTAAGTAGCGGCCGCAACTTACATCCTCGACTACACCCAAATGAGTAAATAAAGGATTGTGCCACGTCCTCGGAACAAACAATTTAAACATATCAAGGTTCAAACACTATCACCGCTAAGGTACAACCCTCCCCCTTTTCATTTATGTTTTATACTAACCCATTACACGCGTTCGATCGAAAGGAATCGACGCACCCTCCAGCTCGAAGACCTTGGATTTTAAAGCACGCGTTGCGCTCTTTTTTCCTTAGAATCGGGTTTTATCCCAAACGGGTTTTACCGAAAAGGTTTTTAACGAGGCAATATCTATATGCTACCTAAGGAGAACTCAACAAGTATTCAAGGCTTCTTCTCATATCAACCTCAAATACTGGGGGGGCATCCCTGCGGGAGGTCACCTCCTCAAAGAAATCAAAATACGCCAAAGAGGGTCTCGATAAGAGAATGTTGTATCGGGCCAAACGCTCGAATGAGTTGTGTCCGCATAGAATAATCGAACTCTCGATGGTGAAAACAAGTACGCTTGTATAAAGTAATCAAAGGAGTATCTTTTATTATCAAAATGCTTCATATCTCAAATAAGTTTGCTATTTTTACAAGAAACGGCTCCAGGGCCAAAAACTCCAGAACACTTGGGGACTGTAGTCAATAGTTAGCTCACCGACCCATATAACCTCGAATTCATAAGCCCTAAATGAGGCAAAACCGAGCTCGTAAGCCCTCAATGAGTCAACCTCAAGCTCGTAAGCCCTCAACGAGGAAACATCGAATCTGTAAGACCTCAACGATGCATGCCCAAATTCATGAGACCTTAAAAAGGCACAGCACCGATATTAAGGCCAAAATTATATATTCGAACTTGTAAGACTCCTAATAAGGCATACCCTCGATATAGACGTCGAGACTATCTCACCCGGGGACTAAACGGCTACGGCCAAACATAAAGACTACGGTCATATTAAAAGTCTCCGGACAACTTAACGCGGCTCGGAGACGTCTGACCGTCGCCATAAAACTACCGGCCTTCAAATACTTCGAAAATACTTCAAAAAGAACCAGTTAATCAGGCTACCATCGGCATAAGTAAAAGAGCTTTGATCACATCAGCTCGAAACAATAAAAAGGCTTCGAAACAATCAGCCTTCGGTAAAAAGGCTTCGAAAATCAGCCTTCAAGAGTACCTCCCGAGGTACTCAACCATCGTCACATATTGAATCATAATCGAGGTTCTTGTTTGAGCCGTCGAAGAGTCAAACAAACACAAAACATGCCAAGGCATAATCAAAACTTCAAAAGTCTTTAGCCAAAATGAGGGAAAACTATAGTCGTACTAGAGATCGCAACGGTGGAGTGGTTCCCACAAGTGCCTTCATGGACCTCTCGTAAAACATAATCGGTGTCACCTGGTCCTAAACATACTACCAATGGTCCATGGAATGTCCTTATGTATAACATTCCATCTTCGACAAATGTGAATCAAGCAACTTTGGTTCGTAGGGCCCTCGACTCTTTAAGGTCCGATGTGAGTTTTCCTCTTTTCAAGTATTTAGTATATTTATTCTTCTAATCACAGGTTAAGCTTGTAGAGTTTATCTCGGCATGACCTTCCTCGATCACGGATCTCGAGGGTTGAACGACAGTCCCCGATCTGATCTCATCTTCCTCGACCGATGACCCCAAATATGCAAGTGCATCGGCCTCACTGTTTTGTTCTCGAGGCACATGTTGTAAAGTTTATTCTTTGAAACGGTGAAAAGTTACGTGCAACTTGTCCAAATATATTTTCATTCTCTCCTTTCGAACTTCGAAGGTTTTGTTTACTTGGTTAACCACCAGTAAAGAGTCACATTTATCTTCAATGACTTCTGTGCCCAAGCTTTTAGCTAGCTCGAGACCTGCAATCATGGCCACTCAGACTCATTGTTAGTGAACTTAGAACTCTTGATAGATTGTCTAATAGTGTTACCCGTGGGTAGCTTCAAAATGATGCCTAGCCAAGACCCCTTCACATTCGAAGCGACGTCTATGAAAAGGGTCCATACCCCCAATGATGTACCCAATTTTAACAAGAGTTCCTTTTCAACTTCGGGTACGAGGATTGGCGTGAAATCGGCCACGAAGTCCCCAAATATTTGAGACTTTATGGTCGTTCGGGGTTGATATTCGATATCGTACCCACTAAGTTTGACAGCACATTTGGCCAATCGACCCGACATTTCGGAATTGTGTAAAATGTACGAAGCGAGTAAGTGGTTAATACTTATATGGGGTGACACTGAAAGTATGGTTTTAACTTCCTAGAAGCGTTTATCAGTGCAGGTGCCAATTTCTCTAAGTGTGGATATCTAGTTTATGCTTCTCCTAAAGTTCGACTTATGTAATAAACAGGGAATTGCGTACCTTGCTCTTCTCGAACCAGGACACCACTTACCAGAATTTCTGATACTGCCAAGTACAAGTAAAGTTTCTCATCTACCTTCGGAGGGTGAAGCAGTGGTGGGCTTGATAGGTATCGCTTCAATTCCTCTAATTCATGTTAGCATTCCAGGGTCCAGGCGAAATCGTCTTCTTTTTGAGTAAAGAGAAAAAATTGTGGCTTCGATCCGATGACCTCGAGATGAATCATCCTAAGGCAGCTATCCTTCCGGTTAGCCTTTGTATGGATTTTACACTGTCCGCGATGGTGATGTCTTTGATGGCCTTGATTTTATCGGGGTTGATCTCGATCCCCTGATTCGACACCATGAAGCCGAGGAACTTGCCCGAACCGACCCCGAAAGCAAATTTCTCGGGGTTGAGCTTCATGTTATATCTCCTCAGAATCTTGAACTTTTCCTGCAAATGACTTACCTATTGTTCTCTGCGTGCAGGGACTTAACTAGCATGCCATTAATATAGACTTCCATTGACTTACCTATTTGTTCTTCAAATATTTTATTTACTAGGAATTGGTAAGTAGCTCCCGCATTTTTTAGCCCGAAGGGCATTACATTATAACAGTATGTTCTGTACTTGGTGATAAATGAGTCTTTTCTTGGTCTTCCGGGTTCATCTGAATTTGATTGTACCCGAAGTAGGCATCGAGAAAAGTAAGGATCTCGTGGCCGACCGTGGTGTCGATCATGCGATCGATATTAGGCAGTGGAAAAGAATCTTTGGGACATGCTTTGTTTAAGTCCTTATAGTCTATGCACATTCTAAGTTTAGTCCCTTTTTTAGAGACTATGACTACATTGGCTAACCATTCGGGATATTTTACCTCCCGAATAGACCCTATGTTTAGAATTTTGGTTACCTCGTCCTTTATGAATGCATGCTTCACCTTGAACTAGGGCCTCCTATTTTGCTTCACTGATTATAACTTAGGGTCTAGGCTTAGTCGATGCGTTGTTATCTCCGGTGTGATCCCTGTCATGTCTAAATGGGACCAAGAAAAACAATCTATGTTACTAATAAGAAATTGAATAAAGTTTTTTCCTAAGTTCGGGGGTTAATCCCGTTCCCAGGTATACCTTTCACTCGGGCAGGTAGTCGATCAGTATAACCTATTCCAGATATTCGTCCGTTGATTTGGTGGCGTCAGAATCTTTGGGAACAACAAAAGTTCGAGGGGTTAGAAATCCTCCTATTCTTCTTCTACCTCATGCTTCCCCGACTCGAACGATGCTGGTGGTGATGATTTCTATTTGGCTCCCTGTTTATCTTTGTTGCCCGACTTTTCTAAGGTTGATAATGCTGATATCAGTGTTACCTCATCGACCGCCAACATTTCCTTAGCAGCATGTTGTTCCCCGTACACCATTTTTACACCATTCGACGTCGGGAATTTCATTATCTGGTAGAGGGTCAAGGGTACCGCCCTCATGTTATGGATCCAAGGCCTTCCGAGCAGGGCATTGTATCTCATGTTTCCCTCGATTACGTGGAACTTGGTATCTTGAATGGTTCCAACCGTGTTCACCGGTAGGATAATATCTCCCTTAGGTATTTCATTGGCCATATTAAAGCCTGAGTTACGGGTACAATTTGGTCCTGTAGGCTGGGTTGCTCCACAACCCTCGTACAGATGATATTTGCCGAGCTAACTGGATCCACTAAAACACACTTAACTTGAACTTTATTTAATAAGATAGAAATTACCAGAGCATCGTTGTGGGGCTGAGAAATTCCTTCTGCTTCTTCATCGTTGAATGATAAGGTGCCTTCAGGAACATAATCTCGGGTTCGCTTTTCCCTAGTGATTGATACCTTAGTGCATTTGAATACTTGTCCCTGTGGAATATCGACCCCACCGACGATCATATGAATGACATGTTGGGGTTCCTCCTGTTCATTTTTCCTATTCGAGCCCCTTTCCCTGTAATGATTCTTGGCTCGATCACTGAGGAACTCTCAAAGGTGGCCCTCGTTGAATAAACGGGCTACCTCCTCCCTTAATTACCTGCAATCTTCGGTCCTGTGGCCATGTGTGCCATGATACTTGCACATCAAATTTGGGTTTCTCCGGGAAGGATCGTTCCGTATGGGTCTGGGCCACCTAGTATCTTTGATCCTTCCGATTGCCGATACAATTCCTGATGCATCGTTGCTAAAGTTATATTCAAATTATCGAAGTGCCCCTGTGGGATCAGTATACTTGTCAAAACAACTTTTGCTCATAAGTCCTCGAGAACTCTGTCCTCGATCACTTCTTCGATCATTCCTGGCGGAACTGCGTCCTGGACCATTGTTCCTTCAATATGCGATATATAGTTGGTATCAGTCTTTGTTCGACCTTGGCTCTCTATCGACGTCCCTCTAATTTTTACCTGTCGACTTGTTTGGATTTACTGAGCCGGAAGGGGCTCCTAGTTGGTCGTCTTCGACCCTGATCTTCGATTGATATCGATTGTGCATCTCTGTCCAAGTTACAGCTGTATACTCGATCAAATTTTGTTTCAACTAACGTGATGCTATCGAACTCCATTCATTCAACCCTTGGGTGAAAGCTTGAACGACCCAATCATCCGTGACCAGTGGCAATTTCCATATATTCCATTTGAAATCGGGACACGAACTCGCTCAAAAGATATGATTTCCTTGTTGCGACCTTTATGGCCCCGACATGCGCCTTTACGAAGGAATCTGCTAACATGGAAAATGAGTCGATGGAATTCGGTGGCGGGTTGTGATACCAAATCATTTATCCTTTCGACAAGGTCTCTCCGAACTTTTTCAACAACACAAATTCGATTTCATCATCTTCCAAATCATTACCTTTGATGGCGCATGTATAGGAAGTAACGTGCTCGCTGGGATCGGTGGTCCCATTATATTTGGGTATGTCTAGCATTCGAAACTTCTTAGGAATAAGCTTCGGAGCTGCACTTGGAGGAAACGACTTTTGTACAAACTTCTTTGAATACATTCCCTTCAAGATCGGCGGTGCCCCCAATATTTGATCAACTCGGGAGTTGTAAGTCCCCATTTTTTTGTCGTTGGCTTCAATTTTCTTCTCCCCTGATTCAATTATTTTGGTGAGCTCCTCGATCATTTTCATTACCGCAGGATCGGTCCCCGATTCGTTACCATTCAACCTTTCCAGTACTGGCTCGGTACGGTAAGTAATTTCTAGCTCGACCCTATTCAGAGCTATATGTTGATTTTGTAACTGAACAATAGCGGCTTGCTGAGCCTGAAGCATCTCGAATATCACTTGGAGATTGACTCCTTCGTCTCCTCTTCCCTATGTTCCTTGGCCAGAAGATCGGCCTTCTCTGCGTATACTCCCATCGAGATCTGCGCCTAGGTCCACATTTAGGAAAACATGCAAACTAACATCGACAGGATTGGCAATTGTGCTCCCCCGAGATTAGCCTGTGGCACCTCGACGCCTGGAGCAATCACATTTTCGTGTTCCCCGTGCAATCCGAGGCCATTATCACCGTGTGTGGATGTGTTTTGTGAGTTTGACATGTTTTAACCTGAAAGTAAAAATTCTTGACAAGAACAAGCGTAAAATAATGTGTTTTATCAGAATCAGTATTGAACAATCACTATTATACTTAGCCCCATGGTGGGCGCCAAATTATTCACCCTAAATTCGAGTAACAATTAAACTTATATTATGATTTTAAGGATATATGATTTAATATAATACCAATCGTTAATAAAAGAATTAAATAGATAATTGAACAGTAAAATAAATCAAACCAATATTCTAGCAGTGCTTCGACCTCGAGACCAGATGGTCTCGAGATTGGATAATAAGAACAGTAAAGAAAACATTGATGGACAGTGATGAATAGTAAGTGAAATACAGAGCAAATTATGTATGTATTTTTTATCAGTGAATGATGATTGTCACAAATGAATGGGGTTCCTCCTTATATAATAAATGAATCCTAAATAAGGTACAACTATAATAACGAAAATAAATCTCATGATTGACATCAATAACCGCTTTGATTTGATTTGATCTGCACTGGGATTTCTGTCGTGATCTTCGACTGGTTACTGATATCTCGTCATTCTGTTATTACGCTTTACTCGAGGTCAGTCATGCTTTGTTTCGATTATTTCTAGCCTCGATCTCAACGAGCACTTAGGTCCCCAGGCTCGATGTTCTATCTTTGAGCTCGAGCCTGATTTGTTACGAGCTTATCCTGGAGGCTTTCCCTTGCCTATGAAATCAGATATGCCCGATTTCGACCGTATACACTTTTCTTTCATAAATAATAATAATTAAAAATGCATAAATTAAAATTTTGAACGTAACTTTTAACATTTGAAAAAAATAAAAACTTAACTGACAATCAAATTTAAATATTGATTAATACTCAATTTTTAATGATTATGTTTGGACAATATTTGATTTAAGTTTGAAAAGTTAGTATTTGAAATTAAAATTGAAGTTGAAAAGAAGTTAAAATTATGTTTGACATGAATTTTACTTGGAGAAGAAATTAAATTTTTGCAACTGAAATATTACTTCATTTGAAATTAAAAGTGAAGTTGAAATAATGGATAAATTTAAAAAACAAATATCGATTGACTAGAGTAAAAACAATTGGTTTATTGTAAATACAGGGTCTGAGAAGTATTAGTTTGAATTATATAATTGTAGCCAATAAATTTGCATCGAGAAAATAAAATCATGACTGAAAATATTGCAACAATCGTAGTATTTGATTTCAAATAATATGAGTGTACAATCTTTATGAATCCTCTGATTCTTCTTTCCAATAGTAAATAAATTCAAGGGCCTTTGAGCTTGATCTTGAATATGCATTTGTTTTCACGAACGATGATATTGAGTTCAGCTAGCACGAACTTTGATTTGAACTCGTAGTACTTGAATCTTGACTTGTTCTTCGTTCTTGAGCTTGAATTTGATTTCTTGAGCTTCAAGTTCTTCGTTCTTGAGCTTGAACTTGATTTCTTGAACTTGATTGATTGAACTTGAAACTTGTGGAGGAATTTGCAGTGTTTGATCCACGAGCTCTTTCTTGCTTCTTGTTATAACTTATTGTTTCTTTTCTGGGTTATGAAGACCCTTATTTATAGTTGTGGGAAGGAAGAGTTATGATAAGAACAAACTCTTTCCGACAAGTCAGATTGGTGAGTGACAAGGCCGCATTTGATTGGCCAGAACATGTCACTTGTACTGTGACACAATTTCCTTGGCCATTTAATTTGAGTTGGCATGCTTTGTCATTTTGACATGTGGCCGGATCCTATTAGATCTTCCGTTTGACTTGGTGTGCCACGTTATATGACACGTGGCACCAAACTGGGCCTCTAGGAAAATGACATCTTGGGCTTAATTAAGTGGGCTCATCACTTTAGCCCAACTAAATGGGCTAGCCCAATGCATTACGACTTATTTATTTAATCCATATATATTGAAATTATATAATTAATTTAATTATATTGGCCCATAATATTATTTAGACCAATATATCTTGAATTTTAAAATATAATCCAAATTCTTTTATGAATTTAATTTTAATAAAATTTATATGACTACAAATGCTCCCTACTTCAAGACTTGGCAAAATATACATTTTAATGAATTTGAAGACAAGGATTGAAGTAATATTGATGCGTCATTCCTTCTCGTAAAACTCAATCCAAATCATCTTACAAATACCAAATACGTGAAACACTAAAGTTTCCAATCTTTAGTCATGTGAGATTTGTGATTGTTTGCTTATGTCCCCTTTGATTTGGAAATTTAAAAGAATTCTTGTTGTTATTATTATTATTTTAGTTGAGAACTACACTTGACATGTTTAGTACAGCTCATGTAATGCCATAAATTCAAATTCAGCTCAATTCATAATCAATGCAATTTAGTTTGCCTTAAGAAGTTTCCACGTAACTCAATTCCAAGCTATTTCAAGCTTGCTTTACCATGATAAAACTTATTCAAATCCCTTTAGGAGTTGATCGGGGATATTTGTCTTCAAAGATTTCTACCGAATTATTGTTTATAACAAATCTTACTACCTCCTTTCAATCCGAGTCCTTTTCGAAGACATATTGTCACAACGTCCCACATCGACCATAAAATTTCAGTATCCGCCCTTGGAAAACTATATAAACCCCTTACTATCATGTAGCTTGATTGTTAATTTGTGGAAGGTCAGTGTCCGCATTTGCGAACAAAGATTCGCATTTGCGATCATTGGGTTGCATTTCTGGTCAAGTCAGTGTTCGCATCTGCGAACTTTTCATCGCAAATGCGATGATTGCAGAGGTGTGGGTGTCTTCACAAAACCGATGGATTTCTCGCATTTGCGGGCTTCGAAGGTCGCAAATGCGACATCTGCAACTGAACAAAATATGACTTAGACGGGATTTTTAGTTCATTCTTCAAATTTTCAAAACCTAAAACCTTAGAGGCGATTTTCCCAAGAATCTTTCTTGCCCAAATCGTTGGTAAGTGACTCTAACCTATTTCCTTTCAATCTTTCACTACTTTTCCTAAGATTTCAACCTAAAATCTAAGGTTTTCATGGTGGAATTGAAGGTTTTTGGGTAGAAACTAGGGATTTGGTAAATTAGGATTTAGACCTCAAATTGAGGTCGGATTTCAAAACAAATTACATAACCTAGTCAAGGGTGAATGGGTAATCGGATTTTGCTCCGAATTTCGGGTTAGGACCAAGCTGGTGCGGGTGTTGACTTTTGTTGGCTTTTTCAATAATGACCTAAATTGAATTCTTTACAATCGTGGGTAGTTCCTAAGGCTTAAATTGAATCGTTTGGTTGGTAATTTGCTAGATTCTATTGGTACGGAGGTTTGTGTGAAAGGAAAAGTCGTGGTTGAGCATTGAGTTTGGTCGTCGGAGCGAGGTAAGTGTTGTGTCTAACCTTGACTTGAGAGAATTAGGAACCCTCAGACTATTTGTTATGTGAATTTCATGTGAGCGGCGTATATGTGAGGTGACGAGTGCTTATGCACCACCAAATTGTCTGTTTTTTCACTTTCTTATATTATCTCTTTCCCTGTCTTAATTATTACATGCTCTAATTGTATTCCAATGCCTAATTTCTACTTGTTAGTCATTGTTTCCTCATGTTCATGATATTAGTTCTTTCCATAGTTTCATAATCTCCTACTATTTGCTTAACCTAGTTTATATGTACCTTTTAGTTGTAAATTCCGAATTGGTCTCACTGTGTAGTACTATTATGCGAACTTTCATGGTGTACAAGTTTCCTATTTTTTTCGATTTGGTTTTTAGGAATTTGAAGGGTTCCTGTGATTTGAATTGTAAATTTACTATGTGTACTGAGTACTTGATATTGATATGGTGAGATCAGGTTGCACGCCACAACGGGTAAAATAAGGGTGATACATTGAGGTGGAATAAGGGTGAATTTATAATGTATGGTGGGAACGGGTTTCACGCCGCAACAGATGTAATAAGAGTGGATTGCTGTGGTGGTATAAGGGTGAACTATAATTGTGATATTGTGATATGGTGGGATTGGATTGCGCGCCGCAACACTTCAATATATATTCATTGTTGTTTATGTTATTATGAGGAAATAAGGGAGAAATAAGGTTTAAAGCCCCGAGGGCTCGGGTGAGTTTCGGATAGGCTACAATGTGAATTGGACTTAGAACATTTGTTGGTGTATACAATTTCTGGGAACTGGCCTCTGATCTCATATTTGCGACATCAAAGTTCACATATGTGAACATTTCCATAGCTCGCATTTGTGAGCCATTGCTTCGCATTTGTGAAGTGTGCCTAGTTCAGCCTAGGTTCGCATTTGTGGAAGGCCAGTGTCCGCATTTGCGATCATTGGGTCGCATTTGCGGTCAAGTCAGTGTTCGCATTTGCTAAATTTACATCGCAAATGTGATGATTGTAGAGGTGTCGGTGTCTTTGCAAATACAATGGATTTCTCACATTTGCGGGCTTTGCAGGTCGCAAATGCGACATCTGCAACTGAACAAAATATGACTTAAACGGGATTTTGGCTCGTTCTTCAAATTTTCAAGACCTAAAACCTTAGAGGCGATTTTTCCAAAACTCTTTCTTCCCCCAAATCATTGGTAAGTGATTCTAACCTATTTTCTTTCAATCTTTCACTACATTTCCTAATATTTCAACCTAAAATCTAAGGTTTCATGGTGGAATTGGAGGTTTTTGGGTAGAAACTAGGGATTTGGTAAATTGGGGATTTAGACCTCAAATTAAGGTCGGATTTCAAAGCAAATTTTTATAACCGGGCTCGGGGGTGAATGGGTAATCGAGTTTCTGTCCGAATTTCGAGTTTGGACCAAGCAAGCCCGGTTGTTGACTTTTTCAATAATGACCTAAATTGAATTCTTTACAATCGTGGGTAGTTACGAATGCTTAAATTGAGCCGTTTGGTTGGTAATTTGCTAGATTTTATTGGTTCAGAGGCTTGTGTGAAAGGAAAATTTGTGGTTGAGCTTTGAGTTTGGTCATTGGAGTGAGGTAAGAGTTGTGTCTAACCTTGACTTGAGGGAATTAGGAACCCTCGGATTATTTGTTATGTGAATTTCATGGGAGCGACATATACGTGAGGTGACGAGTACTTATGCAGTGCCAAATTATTTGTTTTCCCGCTTTTCTTGTATTATCTCTTTCCATGTCTTAATTGTTACATGCTCTAATTGTGTTCTCATGCCTAATTGCTATTTGTTAGTCATTGTTTCCTCATGTTCATGATATTAGTCTTTCCATAGTTTCATAATCTCTACTATTTGCTTAAGCTAGTTTATCTGTACCTTTTAGTGGTAAATTCCGAATTGGTCTCGTTGTGTAGTACTATTATGTGAACTTTCATAGTGTACAAGTTTCCTATTTGTTTCGGTTTGGTGTTTAGGAATTTTGAAGGGATCTGTGATTTGAAGTGTGAATTTACTGCGCGTACTGAGTACTTGATATTGATATGGTGGGATCGGGTTTCACGCTACAACAAGTGAAATAAGGGTGATACATTGAGGTGGAATAAGGGTGAATCTATAATGTACGGTGGGAACGGGTTGCACGCCACAACAGATGTAATAAGGATGGATTGCTGTGGTGGTATAAGGGTGTGTACTATTGTAACGACCTGGCCGGTCGTTCCGAGAGTTTACACCCGTTTCCCCCATTTTTGCTTCATTTTATATGGTTCAGCTTCATTTATGTGTGTTGGGTTAGTTGGTTCGGGTTCAGAGTGGTCACGATGAGAATTGAGGTATTTGGCCTCTTAAGGTAGCCTAATAGTTGAGAAGTCAATTGGGAGTTGACCTATTGGTGAACGACCTCGGAATGCGGATTTTATGGCTCGGAGGGTTTTGTTAGGTGATTTGGGACTTAGGAGTGTGTTCGGAATGATGTTTTGATGTCCGGTGTAGAATTAGGCTTGAATTGGCGAAAGTTAGTTTTTGGCGATTTCCGGTCGGCAGTGGAAAATAGGCTATCGGGGTCGGAATGGGATTCAGAAAGTTGGAATATGTCCGTAATGTCATTTTGGATGTGTCTGCAAAATTTCAGGTCAATCGGCAGTGTTTTGGTTGGTTTCGGCGTAGTTGGCGTAATTTGGAAGTTTCAAAGTTCATAGGCTTGAATTTGATACGATTTTGGTGTTGTTGCATTTTTTGGTGTTTCGAAGGCTCGATTAAGTTTGAATGATGTTATGGGATATGTTGGTATGTTTGGTTGAGGTCCCGAAGGCCTTGGGGGTGTTTTGGGTGGTTAACGGACCAACTCTTGGCTTGAAAACTGGGCAGATTTTTGTTGGTGTGCGTTTCTGGTTTCCTTCTACGCGATCGCGGGAAGGAGTTTATGATCGCGTAGACCTAGCTGGGGATGGCAGGATTTTTGTTATATGAGATCGCATGGTGGAGGTCGCGATCGCGTGAGTATGAGGTTGTTGGGCAGCGCGATCGCCTAGTTTTGTTTGCGTTCGCATAGAGTTAAAGGGGCGCGTGAGTGGGCTGAGCCGTTGTTCTTCGCGATCGCGTAGAGTGATTTTCGATTGCGTGGGTTTATGTCTTGATGAATCGTGATCACGTGTGGATGTCTGCGATCGCGTAGGGTAATTTAATGGGGCAGCAGATTTGTTCTTCGTGATCGCATGAGAGCTTCCGCGATCGCAATGAAGAAAAGGCCTGGGCAGTCAGTTTTAAGTTCTATTTCGGGGGTTCTTGGCCATAACTTGTTTTTCCATTTGAGAGCTCGGGAGAAGGAAATTTTGGACGATCTTTTCTGTAGAGTTCTTGTGGTAAGTATTCTTAAACCATCTTTGATTCAATTTCATGAATTTGTCTTGATTTTCACCATGCAATTTGAGGAATTAAACCCAAGATTGGAGAAGAAGGGTGCATGAGAATGGGATTTTGCTTTTGAGGATTTGAGTGGGCAATTGTGGTCCGATTTTAGTGTTCTTGGTATGTACGATCTCGTGGGAGGATGAGGATTCTTGTGATGCAAATTTTATCAAATTCTGAGATGTGGGCCCGGGGCTCGGGTTTGGCCGAATTTCGAGATTCTTGTATAATTTGATAGTTTTCGATTGGGTTGAGTTCCTTTGATATATATTGATGATGTTAAACTTGTTTTGGATAGATTCGGAGCAATCGGGAGCCAATTTGAGGGGAAGGAGCATTGCGGACTAGTGTTGTGGCTCGGTAGATGTAAGTAATGGTTATAAATCTTGTCCTGAGGGTATGGAACCCCGGACTACATATTTTCTCACTGGTTTTGGAATGGCGCACATGTCGGATGACGAGTATGCGGCGCATACTGATTTTTGGATTGGACTAGGTCCTCTCCACGGCAACTAATGGGTTGCATATTTTACTCAAAACCTTATGTTAAATTATGTTCTAAAGATTTGTGAAATATTTGGGCTATAAGGCGTGTTTGGGGCCTCGTGCCGATCTATTTAGACCCCTTGGGGGCTTTTCACTGCTGTCTTTCCTCACTATGTATTGATGATTTCACTCAGCTGCATTGTGCATACTGTTTTCGAAACTCAACATGATTTACACCACTTTGAGATTTAAACTGATTTTTAGGGTTGAGTACCCTGTTTTACTGATTCGCCCGAGGACCTTTCGAGTGGTTCTGCTGAGTGTGGCTGAGGGCTAGAGTGATGGTGAAGTGCTGAGTGTGGCTGAGGGCCAAGAGTGATGGTGAGGTGCTGAGTGATATTAGCGCTGAAGGAGCCCCTCTGGAGTCTGTACCCCCCCTAGTAAGTGCACTGAGTGCCGAGTAACGAGTGATTGGGAGGCCGAGTGATGAGTGATTGGGAGGCATGAGTGATTGTGAGGTACTGAGTGACTGTGAGGCATGCCTGAGGGGCTGATTATGATACATGTTTTTCCCGAGGGGCTACTGATGATTTTACTACTTTTATTTTCATACTAAATCTTTCGGTTTGAAGTTGTTAAAACTATGCATTCTTTAAAGGACTTTTTCTGAAGTTGATTTTAAAGCATGATAATTTCACACATATATGTTATACTGTTGGAAAGAAGGGTTGTGCATCTTGTGATTTGATAACATTGATTTTTATGTGTTTCTTGCTGCTCAGACTTGATTTATTTTCATTACTACTGAGTTGGCGTACTCACATTACTCCCTGCATCTTGTGTGCAGATTCAGGTGTGTGGGAAGGGTGAGCTGCCTATCTGTTCCAGAGATTCTCGGAGGTTTGTGAGGTAGCTGCATGCGTCCGCAGTCCTACTCCCTCTCCTTCTTAATATTATAGAATTTATTTTCGTCGAGTTGTATATTTTATGTAGATGCTCATGACCAGTGACTTCGGGTTCTCGGGGGTTGTATTTAATGTTCAGTATAAATTTAACTATTTTTATAAATGTTTAAAGGAACCTTTATGTGAAATCAGTATAGTAAAGATGTAAAGGGGAAGTTTATTATGATTTGAGTGAAGTTTTGGCTGGCCTATTTCCATGATAGGCGTCATCACGACTGGCCTGGATTTGGGGTCGTGACAACTATAATTGTGATATTGTGACATGGTGGGATCGGGTTGTGCGCCGCAACACTTTTATGTATATTCATTGTTGTTTATGTTATTATGAGGAAATAAAGGAGGAATATGAGATGTACGGTGGGATCGGGTTGCGTGCCGCAACAACCTATGTGTTTATGTTTCCCTGAGTTGTGTTAGCTTTACGGTATTCTCTTTTGCGCGTAAGGATTGGTAAATTCTGAACGTTGTTGTCTTATTTCCTAGAGCTGTAGTTATTTCTTGCAATTTACTGCTTTATTCTATTTTCTGCCTTTATTATATATATTGCGTACAAGTTGTAGTGTGGGTGACTCGCCTTAGCCTTGTCACTACTTCGTCGAGGTTAGGCTCGGCACTTACGGAGTACATGGGGTCGGTTGTACTCATACTACACTCTACACTTGTGCAGATTTTGCCATTGGTCCCAGCTGATCGAGAGGCGTAGCAGCTTGGACTGGTTCATCAAAGACTCAAGGTAGATCTGCTGGCGTTCGTAGACCTTGAAATTCGCTTCTATCTTTTCTGTTTTTAGTATTTCTTTCGTTCAAACAATTGTATTTGTTTCAGCCTTTTACTTGTAGTAAATCCTAGAAGTTCGTAAATTGTGACTCCAAATCCGAGTTGTAGTAAATATTGAGGTTGTTATATTATTCCACACCCGCTTTAATTCGTTTTATCTTATTTGCTATTATTTATTAAATTGAATAAGGATTGGCTTAATAATTCTCTAACATTGGCTTGCCTAGCAAGTGAAATGTTAGGCACCATCACGGTCCCGAAAGGTGGGAATTCCGGGTCATGACACCTCCCTTGAATGTCTATTCAACAGATGATGTGCCTCGTTAAAACCTTAACTAAAATAAAACCCAGTGGGAAAAAATTCTAGTGAAGGAAAAAGAGTACACATGTTTAGAGATACGCCTTTTGGGTGCCTCATTAAAAACCTTGCAAGAAAAACCTAGTGGGACAAAAACTTGTTAGAGAAGAAGAGTATAACGTGTATTAACTTCCCCTGATGAGATAATTAATTCACATCTTTGAGCCTTCACATTCCAATCTTGTGAACCATCTTCAAAAGATTGTTGGTAGAGATTTGATAAACAAATCAGACATATTAACTTGAATGAATATGTTGTACTTTGAAATCATCATTCCCGATAGAGATATATTGTCTTCATATGATCTTGTTGGAATCGTCATTTCAATATCATCACATAGGGGCAAAAACTCTTGCTATCATATTATCATGCATATAGTTATAGCAAGATATATATGTGCACAAATTACACTTAGGATGTGATAATTCGGGAGCAAGAAATTCTCCAAGAATTGTATATGTTATAAGCATTTTAAATCATTCATGGATTGCCATATAAGTATAGTCAAATAAGCCATATAAATAGATTTTATATGCATATCAAGTTTTCATGTCAAGTCAGACATATAAGATACATGAAAGTTATTGTACACACACCATTGACTTTATACTTTTGAGTGTTTGAACTGCATGTCCAAAACTACATGTCTTTCATATGAAACTAATTCTATTCGAATTGTGTCTCTTTCATTTGCCAGTATTTTTGTGTCTGTATTCGACAGACTTGAGGTCCTCATATATACTTAGCATTATGATAGATGTCGTCGATGAACATTTTATATTTGTTCCTATATTTTTCATAAAGATATAACATAGAGATTTCTTCATTCATATTTTCAGGTACCTGAACCTCCCCTGAGATTTTATGAAGTGTTATGTCATTTTATCTTCTAGATCACTCGGCTCCTTATTATGGTCATTTTGATCATTTGCTCATCTTCTTTATCAAGAATTTTATTTGAAACCGATTTGTCAATACGCTTTAAGAGTACCATAGATTTTGTCCTTCTAGGACTTATTCTAATAAGAGCATTTGCAGTGAGAATACAGTTACTTTCTTTGGGTCAGCAAATGCGTCCGGTATACTTTGTAATATATTGCAGATGAATTATCTTTTTATGAACTTCATGTTCATATTATCTTATTCGAGGATCTAGATGTAAAAATGATAATTCATTCCACGTAGCTTTTTCTCAACTGTTGTATCATGCATCCCTCTCATGTTAGAAAAACTAACTTGCTTCCTCAACTTTGAAAACTCATCATTGTGCATTATGGTGCTAACAAAATATACAATGCATATTAATAATAACAGGATGAAATTATTTGGTTCCTGACCTTGAGGCACTTGTGAGGGGAGAATGTAATATATTTTCGTATATAACGTATATCAAATTGATACAATAACTTTGTTCTCAGAAGATATTGTTTTGCTTTAAGTGGAGGCACTCAATAAATCATTTTACTAAATCAACTATGATGTAAACCAACTTATCAAGATGAAATATCTTGAATAAAAAATCTGGAATATGCTCTAAATTAAATTATTGAGCAAGTTATCTAGCAAATGCTATGTTGCAGGTTAATAATAATCGCACATGTAACCATCTCATAGATGCATATTATGCGGTATACATAGTAGCTAAATGGGCCCATATTCACCTTTTATATTTCCAGCATTCATAGGATTCAGTCCCAATTTTAGTTGGTCTATTAATTAATGAGAACAAGGAACATAAGAGAATTCGTAAAGAACTTTGTAGTTCTTTAATATTTACTCATGTGAATTCTCTTTTATTTTTGCACATCATACTCAAGTTGATATGGCTAAACTGATTATCCTAACTGGATAAATTATCAATATTGATAAACTTCAGGTTTACACCATGACGTGTGCAATTATAAAAAAACTCCAAGTTTATTATGATATGAGTTTTTATATCAATAAACATCTACTTTATTGTGGCATTCTTTTATTTATGTTGTACAAACTAGAGAATAAAGTTGTAACGACCCGGTCATTCATCCCGTAGAATTTGCATTATTATTGTTGTTATTGCCTTGTCATAAGTTGGTTATACTATTATTGATGTGTTAGAGTGGTAGGCTTGAAATCGAAATGGTTGTAGTGAGAGTTTAGCCACTTAGTCCTTAAAAAAATAGTCTTAGAGTTGGAAAACTCAACTGAGAGTTGACTTATTGGTAAACGACATTGGAATGCAGATTTTATAGCTCGGATGGCTTCGTTAGGTGATTTGGGGGCATAGGAGTGTGTTCGGAATATTTTTGTGATGTCCGGTGTAGAATAAGCTTCAATTGGCGGAAAGTTAGTTTATGGTGATTTTCGGTAGGCAGTGAAAAATAGGCTATCGGGTTCGGAATGAAATTCTGAAAGTTGAAACAGGTTCGTAATGTCATTGTGGATATGTCTACAGAATTTCAGGTCAATCGGAGTTGTTTTGGATAGTTTCGGCACCGTTGGAGAATTTTAGAAATTTCAAAGTTCTTAGGCTTGAATTTGATTTGATTTTGGTGTTTTGATGTTATTTCTAGTGTTTCGGGAGTGCAACTAAGTTTGAATAATCATATATGATATGTTGGTATATTTGGTTGGGGTCCCGAGGGGCTCGGGATTGATTCCGGATGATATCTGTACTTCTGTTAATGTGGTAATTGTGAACCTGTTGGAAATCATGTTAAGTGTAAATGCTAGGCTTCACGCCGAAAATGCCGAGACCCGAGTGGTCGTATATTACTGTCTCATTTTATGATTAATTGATTCTATATAATCAGTCTTGGTATACCATACCACTTCATATCTTAGTCTCAATATTGTTAATTATATGCATACATATCATTGTGTCAGGCGGATGGAGGCATTGTGATCTATGTGAGTGAGCCTGAAGAGTAATGACTGAGTGAAGCCGAGAGCCTGTTATTGAGACAGTTATGAGATCGGACTGCACACCGCAGCAATATTAAATCATGCCTTCATTGGCTTGATATGGCGCTTGGGCCACTAGGGCCCCTCCGGAGTCTTTACACCCCCAGTGAGCGCATTGATGTGAGGGATGGATCTTCCCTGGACATGCACCTTGTCCGAAGTGGATGTTATGTGAGGGATGGATCATCCCTGGACATGGATCTTGTCCGAGTGTTGTAATCCGGAGATGGACTTTCTCCGTGGGGCTAGATTGGCCTTTTTCCTTAGTATGGAGTGACTACAGTCACCAATGAATTATGTACATTCCGAGATGGAATTTTCCCTGGGCCTGAGAGCCATATATGGTACTGAGTGGACTGCTGTGTGAGAGTTGCGAGCACTAGGTTCATATCCACGGCTAATTTTTGGAGGAAATTTCAGCAATGTTTGGGTACTCAGGTAAATCTCAGCACAGCTTTCCATCCGCAGACTGATGGTCAGGAAGAGCGGACTATTCAGATGCTTGAAGATATGTTACGGGCTTGTGTGTTGGATTTCAAGGGTAGTTGGGATTATCATCTACCGCTTATCGAATTTGCTTACAATAACAGCTTTCACGCTAGTATTCAGATGGCCCCATTTGAAGCATTGTACGGAAGGAGGTGTAGATCTCCGATTGGGTGGTTCGAGGTTGGTGAAGCAGAATTGTTAGGGCCAGATCTTGTGCACCAGGCATTGGAAAAAGTCAGAGTCATTCGGGAGAGGATGAAAACCGCTCAGAGCCGTCAAAAATCCTATGCGGACGTTCGTCGAAGAGAATTGGAATTCCAAGTTGATGATTGGGTATTCTTGAAAGTATCTCCCATGAAGGGAGTGATGCGGTTTGGGAAGAAAGGGAAATTGAGCCCAAGGTATGTCGGGCCATATCGGATTGCTCAAAGGATAGGACGAGTGGCTTATAGGTTGGAGTTACCCCCTGAATTGTCATTAGTGCACCCGGTGTTCCACGTGTCCATGTTGAAGAAAGTGGTTGGAGATCCATCAGCCATCGTGCCAGTTGAGACTATTGAGGGTAATGAAGAATTATCATATGAAGAAGTTTCGGTTGCTATTCTTGATAGGCAAGTCCGTAGATTGAGGAACAAATAAATTGCTTCAGTTAAAGTATTGTGGCAAAGTCAGCACATTGAGGAAGCCACATGGGAAGCGGAGAATGAGATGAAAGAAAAATATCCCCACTTGTTTGAATAAGTCTAGTAGTGATCGTCAGACCTGTCATCTCTAGGAAAATTATATTTTATGTCCGATTTTGGGCAAAAGCACCCCATCTTCCCCTAATTGCCTTATTGTTGTAATCTCCCAATGCGTGCTAAAACTGAACCTGCTATTCCATTTGGGTTGGGTGTAACCCTTGGGGTAAATGAGAGTTTTTTGGAACGTATGTGTTAGGCAAATGATTAATAGTAGTATAGGTTGGTAATGACTAATTGAAAGGAATATAGTATATTGAGGTGATTGGGTTGTACGGGACTCATTAAAACGACCAAGTTATGTGCAAAAATGTGAATCATGTGCAAATTGCGGTATGAGAAGAAAGAACTATGTGTAGTGACAAAATGACTGGATAATTATCAATTTTTGAGGTAACAACATTGTGTGTGAGTTATTGGGTGATTAAAAATGTGTAATGGTGCTTGGAAATGTATTTCAGGGGCTCTCTGGCAGGTAGATAGGTCTAATTACAAAGGGAACTCTGGCAAAATTTTTCTGAAA
>ML401739.1:0-34751 GCA_005239525.1 Nicotiana knightiana
GATTTATATTTGCAACGCCCGTTTAGTCTTTATAGAAGACATAGTTGAGCGTGATCAAGCATCTTTCGCATCTTCATCTTCTTGAGGGTCCTCATCGTTGAAGGATATGTGATAACAAACATCGTCCAATTTCTCATCATCCTCCATTAAAGATAAAACACCATGGTCGCTTTGTGCAGTAACATGATACGAAGAACCCACACTTTCTTCGTCTTCATCACGTTCTTTAGTGTAGACCACAGTGTATGGCTTCACCTTCAGTACTTCATCACATGAAACCATGACTTTTGTTTGTCGCTTCATTCTAGAAGGAACCAAACTTTGGTAATTCTTAGAGATCTTCTGAATTTGGGTGAAGCGGGTGTTCTTGTATTTTGATAATTTCTCTGGAACTTATTCCCTTTCTTTAATGGACCCAATCTTTCAAATACAGAAGTTCTCACAATTGCTTTTCCAAGTCGGTCAAAGACGGAAGGCCTGTTAGAAGCGGCAAATTCGTCTTCTACAGTGATATAACTGCTACTCGCCCTTCTTATTGAGATGCACACTGGTGACGGTTGCTTGTATCCCAAACCTTCACGTGGTTGCCTCACTGCAGCTTCTGATGGGAGCTTCTCTAACTTTGACGGCTCATTGGGATTGTATCTAGCCTTTGCAAATAGCTTGTAAGCGTTAAGATCAAAACCTTCATATGTCCGCTTTGTAGGGAGTGCCACTTTCTGCAAACGATTTTGGGCTACAAACCCTACAAGCGGCTTCGAGGACAACTTTACTGCCTCAATTCATTTTACTGGAAGAGTTAACTCCTTTAGCATGTTAGTTTGGAGATCAGATGATTCGCCTTCATCTTTCTTCCTTTTAAGGACATATTGGAGCACATGACTTACTTTCTTGCCATAAGACGCAATATCCCCCTTATGAGATCTATTCATGTTGGGTTGTACCTCCTCAGTAACAGCTTTGGCTTTACCAATAGCCACCTCAGCTCTTTTAGTTGTGGGCTTGTCATTCTTGCTTTTTATACCGTCATCAACTTTTAGCTCCTTCATAATACAGCTCTTCAAGTAGAACTTTGCCTCGGTGAATGGCTCATCATCAGCAACTATCTTCTTCTCGACTTCACCCACGTAGTATTAGGTAGATGGAACTGCTTTATTCTCATGTATCCAAGGCCTTCCAAGCAAGACTTTATATGAAGTCTTCGCATCAATCACATGCAGTCATGCACTTGATTGCATATATTCAATAGTGATTCCCAGCCTGATCTTCAATCCTTGGATCATCACACGACTTTTTGAGAGTTCGTTCATGGGAATACCAAGTTCTTTCACATTGCGAATTGGCAAAATGTTCATTGAGGATCCTCCATCAACGAAAATTCAATTTACCCTTTCATCACGCATATATCTAACCAGGTACAATGGGCGTTTATGAGGAGTGTCACCTAGCAGGAGATCGTCATTTGTGAACGTGACTTTTTCCTCACAAGCATTAACTTCTTGAGTAGTAGACTCGATATGTAATGAACCGACCAGTTGTTTTGAGATCTAACACGTCATTTGGCGGTTTGAGGCCATGGGCATCTTCATTTCAGGTATTTAACTTGTAGGCATCGTCGGAATTGAATTTTGGAAAGTTCGGAGTCGAATTGGAAAGAAAATTCTCATTTCGAAAGCCTTAAGTTGGAAGAATTGACTAAGATTGGATTTTTGAGTAAACGAACTCAGAAACAGGATTTGAAGGTTCCAGCAGGTTCGCATGATTATTTCAGACTTGGGCGTATGTTCGGATCGGGTTTTGGATGACCCGAGAGCTTTTTGGCGCATATTGTGGAAGTTAGTATTTTAGAAGAATTTCATAAGTCTGGGTTGAAGTGCATTTCAATGATATTGATGTCCGTTTGGGATTCCGAGTCTGGGAATAGCTCCGTATAGTGATTTTGGTGTTAGGAGCGTGATCGGAAGTGAATTCAGAGGTCCGTAGGTCATTTTGGAGTCATTTGGCTAAAGTTAGAAATTTGAAGGATTTTGAGGAATTGAACCGGAAGTGGAAATTTTGATATCGGGCTCGGATTCCGATTCTGAAAGTTGGAGCAGGTCTGTAATGTTGAATGTGACTTGTGTGCAAAATTTGGGGTCAATCGGACGTGATTTGATAGGTTTCGACACCGAATGTAGAAGTTGGAATTTCAAAGTTCATAAAGATTTAATTGAGTAGCGATCCATTGTTTCGATGTTATTTGATGTGATTTGAGGCCTCGAGCAGGTCCACATTATGTTTTGGAACTAGTTGGTGTGATTGGACGGGGTCCCGGGGGCCCCGAGTGGATTCTGGGTGGTTATCGGATCGAATTTGGAAGTTTGAGAAAAGCTAAGGTTGCTGGTGTCTGGTGTAACTGCACATGCGAGGTTTTGGCCGCAGGTGCGGAACCGCAGGAGCGGCCTTGGTGTCGCAGAAGCGGAAAAGGGCTAGCTTGGCTGGGGGCGCAAGTTCGAAGTTGTGTCCGCACCTGCGAAGGCGCAGATGCGGAAAATGAGGCGCAGGTGCGGATCTGTGCCGGGCAAGGGGAGTGTGCAGGTGCGAGGTTTGGGCCGCACTTTCAAGGTCGCAGGTGCGGCTGTTTGACCGCAGGTGCGAAGGTCGGGTCTGGGAAGTGTGTTATTTTAAAAGCGGGATTTGTCCACTTTCTTTCATTTTTCTCTTGGCTTGGGCGGTTATTGGAGGGTTTGAAGAGGGGGTTTCATCATATATAGCAAGGTAAGTTATCCCCACCCACCTTGAGTTAAATACATTGATTATGTATAGATTTTTAACATGGAAATTTGTGAAAACTTGGGGTTTTGGTAGAAAACCTAAAAAATTTATATTTTTGGATTTTGGCCACGAATTTGGGCATGAAATTGAGGGTGAATTATATATTTGAGTTAGTGAAGCTATGGGTAAAGTTTATCTTAGAAAAAATTTCGGAATCCGGGCATGTGGGCCTGAGGGCGATTCTATCGACTTTTCGTTCGGGGTTAGGAATTTTTAAAAATCAGCTTATAATGAGTAATTGGGTATATATTAATGTGTTTAAATAATTATTGGCTAGTTTTGGAGCGTTGTGCATTGATTAGAGTCATCGGAAGGGCGTGGAATGCCGGTTATGGAACTTCGGAGCGAGGTAAGTCCCCTTTCTAACCTTGTAAGAAGGAATTGTCCCCATAAGTGAAATAACTAAATATGTTCTACTAATTGTGGGGGCTACGTACGCACGAGGTGACGGGAGTCCGTGTGTAGCTACTATTATGCTTATGTCCGGATAGTCTAGACCCCAAAAGCATGTTTTATTTGCCGTACTTGTAACCTTATTATGAAATTAAAGTGTTTAAACCCTATCGAACTTGGTAAATAAATTTCTGGAAAATATTTAAATACTATTTTCGTGACCATTAAAAGAGAAATTGTTATTTTCTTGGGTACTTGTTTTCCCGATGTAGTCGGGGTGGACTGTTTGAATGTGTATGATTATGTGTGACCGCTTCGCAAATTTATATTCCGCGAGCAGGGTGATTTCCTCCACTACTCTCATGGAAGCGGGTCGTACGCCACGTCAGGTTAATAGATGCATCTATGGTTCGCGCCATTCAACCCTTCGGCAGTGCACAATTTACATTTATGTTGGTTCGGGTCGTTCGACCCTCGACATTTTCTACGCATGATATTTGCTGGATACCATCTGTGATTTGGAATGTTTAATTGCCTTAAGATATGAGTTGTTAACTGAAATGACGGAAATTGAGATTTATAATTTATGGAAGAAATTGTCCTTTCCTGTTGTTATTTGTTATCTGATTATAACATCCATGTTTAGCATCACATTTGTTTATATTAAATTGACCTCTAGCAAGTGTCAAAGTCGACCCTTCGTCACTACCTCTTCGAGGTTAGGCAGGATACTTACTGAGTACGCATTGTTTTCATACTCATACTACACTTGTTGTGCATTTTGTTGCACAGGTACATGTATATCTAGTGATCCCGCTTGGCGTCGTGACATGGTTGATATGGGGACTTAGGTGAGCTGCACCTCTCGAGACGACCCGTAGCCAGCAGAGTCTCCTTCAGAGTATTGAGTTATACTTTCTTTACTGTCCCATTTGTATTCTGGATGGTTATTGTATTTCATTTGATTTTTCTTAGAAATTGCTCATGCACTTGTAACACCGAGTTCTGGGATGAATTTGGGATGTATTTGTTGATTGAATTAATTAAAACATCGTTGTTTACTTGGTAACTTTATTTGATCTTTATATAATGAAATAAAAGGTAATGATTTCAAAATACTAAAATAGGAATTTAATTAACTAATGAGTGTTGGCTTGCCTGACTGTGGTGTCCGGCGCTATCACGACCTTAATGGATTTTGGGTCGTGAAAATGTGGTATCAGAGCACTAGGTTCCCTTAGGTCTCACGAGTCATGAGCAAGTCCAATAGAGTCGTGTGGATCGGTACGGAGACGTCTGTACTTATCTTCGAGAGGTTGCAGAGCTGTTATGAGTACTTCACTTCTTGATTCCTTATCGTGCGGTTTGATCCCTTTGAGGCTTATGCCTATATTTCTTTCTTACTCAATCTTACACGTTGTGAAGCGCTTGCTATAAATCTAGAATTTGAGGAATTGTAATGGTGCTGCAAATATGGTGCGTGAGGTTTTTCCATGCACAGTTGGTTGGGGATATTGTCGTTGCTCTGCGGAAGGATATTATGTTGTTTCAGCTCGGTAGTTGCACTTCTAAGAGCTTTGAGGTTATGCGCAGATTTGCTATGATGTGTATGATTGGTTATCGCACGGTATTGATATGATGATAGGATGATTGCCCATATGTCGGGGAAATGAATGACTTGATAGGAGTTCTACTCGGAGCATGATTTTGAGATTTCAGTATTTTATTTTTGGTCGTGGAAAGACAATTGGACTATGAATGACCAGGTTCAGGTTGATAGAGTAATGAGACTGGGTGTTTTCAAGTGAGGTGGAATCTTCATCTGTGATGTGGCATCATCGTCTTTGATCGAATATGATGTGTTAAGTTCTTCGGTGCTATGGTTTCTTCGGTGGTATTGGGTCAGATTAATGTGAAGTAATATTGAAGAAGCAGCTGTCAGAGATCGTGGTGTGCGGTGGTTCAGGATTGAATAAGTATTTCTAATGTAGGCGGCTCGAGGAAGATGATCTTCGGAGAGTTTTGAAGTTGTGGTGATCTGCTGGTTTAAGTGCTACAAAGAATGATATTTATTTGAGGCAACAACTGGGCAGCATACGATGAGGAAAGACAGGTGGGAAGTGTCAGGCAATGGTTAAATTTCTAGAAGGTCAGGTGTAAGAAGCGGAAGTCGAGTGGTTTCTTAAAGGAGTGAGTTTGACTAAAGTGGGAGAGTGGCAGCGTAGCATATGAGTTTGGTGGTAAATAATTGCGTATCTTGAGGAGAAGTTTGGCGTGATTTGAGAATTTTAGTGGACAGTGTTTGGGTCCACGGGCTTAAATTGAAATATTGGCTATTTCAGCGGAAGATTGGATACTACAGAGAGGAGTTGTTCGATATGAAGAAGGATGCGGCATAGCTGTGAATTAGAAGATATTGTCGCGCATTTAGTAGATGTCCATGAGGAGCGGACGGGCTGGTAAAGTTGGTAAATGAGAACGGGTGTAGGACGAGGTAGTGATGCCATAGAGATTGTGCAGTACATCATCGTTAGAAGGTGTCAGTTGGTAATTTTCGCAGGTGGGTTATCTTCTGTGAGCAAGTCAGTGGTTGCGTGGTTGGCAGAGTTTTTGCGAGGGATTTTACTGACTATTCAGCAAGAGGTCGGATATGAGAATGTGGTTATTGACTCAGAGTGCTTGTGAAATGCTAACGGAAGGATTTCAAGGAATTTGGCGAGTTGGTTATGCAGGATCATGTCAACAATGAAGGAAGATTCTTGGTGAGTTCCAGATTTGTGTAATAGCGGCTTCAGGCTAAGTGGGAGAGTTCCACCGCCTACGATTGGGTTGCATGGTTATCCACTGGCAAAAAATTCTGGTTATCGGCATATTCGTGGGTTATTACAGCTAAGGGAAGAAGACATGAGTAGTAATTGAGCACAGGATTTGATAAATGTGTGCAAAGATTGGCCTTATTGAATCAGGTTTAGGCTTTGGAAAGATTCAGGATTTATGCTTAGTACAGAGGTAATTTGCAAGGGAAGTAATTCAGTCGAGTGCTTATTCAAGATGGGTGTTCATGTTCCAGCGAAGCCGTGGAGTTGATTATATTCGGGACCAAGCCAAAGTGGGTCAACAACGGTCCTACTAAATTCGAAGGTCAGAATGTGGTGTCTAAGGATTTCAAGCCCACAATATGGTTAAGAATCGAGATTTTGCAGTAGAATTTTGAGAAAGAGAATATGGTTGGAGTGTTCTATGTTATCTTAGGCGTGAAAAGTAGCATTTGGAGGAAAAAGGAGAAAATGACTTCGGGTTCATAGAAGGGTTATCGAAATGGGTATACCGGTCGAAGATGTGAATATGCGTGCAAGGAGAGCATGAAACGGTTCATGGGCTTAGAGACAAAGTAGTCTCGTGGGATGGAATCACTTGAAGTGAGTGCGAATTGAGTTGCTATGAGTTGATTTGGAGTTATCATCATTACTAAGGTGAGTGTGAATTGGATTAAGGTATAATATGGGTCGTGTTATATGAGATTAGGGAAGGTTTAATTGAATCTCATTGCGGTATTGTGGCGGTGTTAGCGTATGGGCATTGTGAGTTATTGTTCATCTTGATCTATGGCTTGAGCAGAGTGGGGGAAGTCTGCCGTTGATAAGTTGAGTGCGAGGCTATGTGTCATATCAGTTTCAGTTTGAGGTATTCGGGTGAATCAGTTATGTCCTGCAGAGGTAGAGTTTGAGAATGACGCGAGTAATGGAAATTTGGAAAAGTTAGATGGTCAGCCATGGGGTAAATGGCCTGTCATGGGTAGGCGGACCCCGAAAGGATTATGGTGACATAGACTATTACGTGAGGATTTGCATGTTTTGTGATTATGAGAATTCACTCGTGTGTCGTGATGGTTCTCTTAAATTAAGTTAAGTAAAAGGTTTCTATGTGATAAAGTGTTCGCCCTAATAATGGTTCAGGAGTTATGATGGAATTCTTGTGCTATTTCATATTGGCATGTTAGGTGCAGTGAGCAGTATGGAATTTGAGGTAAGGATCAAGGTTGCGGTTCAGTGTTGACAAGGATGGCACGAGCTCGCATGAGCAAGGAAAGGGATTTGGATGTTTAGAGTAAGATGGTATTGTCTTTAGCATCACCCGAGATCGGTGGTTGTGTAAGAGGCTTTGCGTTCTGGTTGCAGATTTCTTGGTAGGTTTTACAACAGTTGTGTGCCTGGTGGTATGGAGGTGCAGACTTGTTATCTAGTGCATGAGGTCGTGGAAGTGCATTCCACATGAAGATTGTACGAGTGTGACATGTATTCACTTAATTGATTGAAGATTCAGACCAAGTATAAAGAAGTATAATATTGTTTATTTGAGAGTTTATGCCTAGAGTGTGCTCGGTTCATTTGGCTACGGATGTAGGGGTTTTGCTCCGGCTATGATGGATGTTTTTGCGTTTTATGAGAAAGAATGGGTTATTATGGACCCAGGTAAGGCTATTAGCCTAGTCAGTGCGAGCTAAATCGACTTGAAGGTTGTGAATGGATTTAAATATGATTATGGGCTCCATGTGAGTCAGAGGTGTTCGTTTCTATATGGCGCTTCTCTCGGAGGGATATTAGGACATAAGATGTTGTTCCATCATCGTTCATTTCAGGTAATATTATGATTGTGCCGTGTGAGTTGTGCAACGGCTTGACAATTTCTTATGTGTTAGAGTTTAGTGATGATGTTATATGAGCAGGATAGCTCTTGAGATTCAGAGTGTGTGTGTGTGTGTGTGTGTGTGTGTGTATATATATATATATATCACACCTCAGTTGTGCTTGAGTTTTGTATCATGTGGCTATATCAGTCTCCCCAGGATGGTACTATGCACTTAGAATGCTCGTGACCGATATTCAGTATTTTTCGGTAATGAGCAATTTAGCTCGGTGTGTATCTCCTTACGTGAATTTTATGTGTGGATCGGGTGGCACACCGCCACGATTGTGTTATTTGGATCGGGTGGCATGCCGCCACGGTTATGTTATTTAGATTGGGTGGCACACTGCCACAGTCATGTTATTTGGATCGGGTTGCGCGCCGCAACAGTGTGATGTTGAGTACGATTTCCTATATCTATTTTCTTGTGTTTTTGCTTTTGATTTTCTGGGGAAAGTTCATAATAGTTGCGTGAGTTGAGTAGCCCTTTCCTGATTCATTCCCTTATGTATCATGTTCGATATGTGGCCTATTGGTGCATTTTGGCATCATGTGAGACTGTTGGTCATGTCTGGGGTGACTTGTTGTCTGAGCAGTTCATACTGGGTGAGAAGAGATTATTTGACCAGGGATCGGTGCGATAAGATTATGTGAAGTATATTAAAGAACAAATACCATTAGTTGGTTCGTAATGAGGTGATGATTCTAGTCGAGAGGAGAGATTCAATGATTGGTTAACTCTGCAGTTGGTTGTAAATTTCTACACATCTCCTCCGTTGCGGTGGTATCGTAAGCGTTATAGCAGGACCTATATATAAGTCATGAGGTGCATTGGGAGCATCAGATTCGTGGAATTTTGGCTATTAAGGTCAAGGAATGTCGTTATGGTTAAATAATGAGTTATGCGGTGTATGGTGCTAATTCAGCGGAGGCATGCAATCATATTCTAGCACCTCGTGTAGTAATTAATTCGGTGTTCATATATTGGAAACAGGCTTGGCAGAGGATTTCGGGTATTGGAACTAGGTTATGAGCTTATTGTATGGATAAAAGAAGATATCTTCGGATTTGATCGAGCTAATGCGCTCAACGGAGTGGTGACAACACAGGTAGGTGCACAAAGTGTTAAACGGCGATTTCAGATACCTCTAGAGCAATTCTTAGCACGTTCGAGGAAGAACGTATGTTTACATGGGAGAGAATGCAACGAACCGACCAGTCATTTTGAAATCTAACATTTCGTTTGGCGGTTTGAGGCCATGGGAAACTTCATTTCAGGTATTATGACTTGTAGGCGTGGTCGGAATTGAATTTTGGGAAGTTCGGAGTCGAATTGGAAAGATAATTCTCATTTCGAAAGCCTTAAGTTGGAAGAATTAACTCAGATTAGATTTTTGAGTAAACGACCTCAGAATCCGGATTTGAAGGTTCCAGCAGGTTCGTATGATTATTTCGGACTTGGGCGTATGTTTGGATCGGGTTTTGTATGGGCCGGGAGCTTTTCAGCGCATATTGTGGAAGTTAGCATTTTAGAAGAATTTCATAAGTCTGGTTTGAAGTGAATTTCAGTGATATTGATGTTCCTTTGGGATTCCGAGTCTAGGAATAGCTCATATGGTGATTCTGGTGTTAGGAGCGCGATCGGAAGTGAATTCGGAGGTCCATAGGTCATTTTGGAGTCATTTGGCTAAAGTTAGAAATTTGAAGGTTTTTGAAGAATTGAACCGGAAGTGAAAATTTTGATATCGGGGTCGGATTCCGATTCCGAAAGTTGGAGCAGGTCCGTAATGTTGAATGTGACTTGTGTGCAAAATTTGGGGTCAATCGGACGTGATTTGATAGGTTTCGACACCGAATGTAGAAGTTGGAAATTTCAAAGTTCATAAAGATTTAATTGAGTTGCAATCCATTGTTTCGGCGTTATTTGATGTGATTTGAGGCCTCGAGCAGGTCCGCATTATGTTTTGGAACTAGTTGGTGTGATTGGACAGGGTCCCGGGGGCCCCGGGTGGATTCCGAGTGGTTATCGGATCGAATTTGGAAGTTTGAGAAAGGTTGAGGCTGCTAGTGTCTGGTGTAACCGCACATGCGAGGTTTTGGCCGCAGGTGCGGAGCCGCAGGAGTGGCCTTGGTGTCGCAGAAGCGAAAAGGGGCTGGTTTGGCTGGGGGCGCAGCTGCGAGGTTATATTCGCACCTGCGAAGGCGCAGATGCGAAAAATGAGGCGCATGTGCGGATCCGTGCCGTGAAAGGGGAGTGCGCAGATGCGAGGTTTAGGTCGCACCTGCGAGGCCGCAGTTGCGACAATTCGACCGCATGTACGGAGGTCGGGTCTGGGTAGTGTGTTGTTTTAAAAGTGGGATTTGGCCATTTTCTTTCATTTTTTTCTTGGCTTGGGCGATTATTGGAGGGTTTGAAGAGTGCGTTTCATCATATATAGCAAGGGAAGCTATCCCCACCCACCTTGAGTTAAATACATTGATTATATATAGATTTTTAACATGAAAATTTGTGGAAACTTGGGGTTTTGGTAGAAAACCTAAAAAATTTATATTTTTGGATTTTTGCCACGAATTTGGGCATGAAATTGAGGGTGAGTTATATATTTGAGTTAGTGAAGCTATGGGTAAAGTTTATCTTCGAAAAAATTTCGGAATCGGGGCGTGTAGGCCCGAGGGCGATTCTATCGACTTTTCGTTCGGGGTTAGGAGTTTTTATAAATCATCTTATAATGAGTAATTGTGTATATATTAATGGGTTTGAATAACTATTGGCTAGTTTTGGAGCGTTGTGCATTGATTAGAGTCATCGGAAGGGCGTGGAATGCCGGTTATGGAACTTCAGAGCGAGGTAAGTCTCCTTTCTAACCTTGTAGGAGGGAACTGTCCCCATAGGTGAAATAATTAAATATGTGCTACTAATTGTGGGGACTACGTACGCACGAGGTGACGGGAGTCCGTGCGTAGCTACTATTATGCTTATGTCCGGGTAGTCTAGGCCCCAAAAGCATGTTTTATTTGCTGTACTTGTAACCTTATTGATGAAATTAAAGTGTTTAAACCCTATCGAACTTGGTAAATGAATTTCTGGAAAAGATTTAAATACTATATTCGTGACCATTAAAAGAGAAATTGTTATTTTCTTGGGTACTTGTTTTCCCGATGTAGTCGGGGTGGACTGTTTGAATGTGTATGATTATGTGTGACCGTTTCGCAATTTATATTCCGCGAGCGGGGTGATTTCCTCCACTACTCTCATGGGAGCTGGCCGTACGTCACGGCAGGTTAATAGATGCATCTATGGTTCGCGCCATTCTACCCTTCGGCAGTGCACATTTTACATTTATGTTGGTTCGGGCCGTTCGACCCTCTATTTCCGGCGCATGATATTTGCTGGATACCATCTGTGATTTAGACTGTTTAATTGCCTTAAGATATGAGTTGTTAACTGAAATGACGGAAACTGAGATTTATAATTTATGGAAGAAATTGTCCTTTCCTGTTGTTATTTGTTATCTGATTATAACATCCATGTTTAGCATCACACTTGTTTATATTAATTTGACCTCTAGCAAGTGCCCTCGTCACTACCTCTTTGAGGTTAGGCAGGATACTTACTGAGTACACGTTATTTTCGTACTTATACTATACTTGATGTGCATTTTGTTGCACAGGTACATATATATCTAGTGGCCCCGCTTGGCGCCGTGGCATGGTTGATATGGGGACTTAGGTGAGCTGCACCTCTCGAGACGACCCGTAGCCAGCAGAATCTCCTTCAGAGTATTGAGTTGTACTTTCTTTACTGTCCCATTTGTATTCTGGACGGTTATTATATTTCATTTGATTTTCTTAGAAATTGCTCATGCATTTGTGACACCTAGTTCGGATGACTTTGGGATGTATTTGTCGATTGAATTAATTAAAACACTGTTGTTTAATCGGTAACTTTATTTGATCTTTATATAATGAAATAAAAGGTAACGATTTTCAAAATACTAAAATAGTAATTTAATTAACTAATGAGTGTTGGCTTGCCTGACTGTGGTGTCTGGCGCCATGACGACCTTAATGGATTTTGGGTCATGACACGATAAGCTTTTCCGAAGATGTTGCCTATGGTAGGTCATCACTCCTTTCTTCCCTTCGTCATCATGGCAACAAGAGGCATCAAAAGCCCCATGAGAAATCTTCATGCGGAACCAACTTGGTAAAAACTCCTCCAAGGTCACTGGATGTCGTGGCTTTTGAGGTTGGTGCACCTCCACTTTCGCTTTCTTTACATGCTTAATTGGGTTCCATCTCCTAGGTCTTTTCACCATTATTTTCCTCGTTGGTTGTTCCATTGATCCTTTTCGTGGGCTCCTTTTGTGGCGCCTATGACGAGTCACCAATGTCCAACCTTCATCACCCTCAGGTTGACCGTCTTCAACTTTGTAGTTCTCCAGAAATTCTTCATCTTTATTTTCTTTAGAACTACATAATTCGTCTGGATTGAATGAGCCAAATATGATAGAGACTTGGTTTGCGCTTGCTTTCTCATCTTCAAGCACGATCTTCTTTTCACGAGCCAAGTCCATAACTTTTTCCTTGAAGACAAAGCACTTCTCCAGAGGGTGGCTCACAAGTTGATGATATTTGCAGTAATTTGGGTCATTGATTTTCTCAGCTTCATTTAGTCGCTTCATCTCCGAAAGCTCAATGAGATTTAACTCGAGGAGTTCTTCAAAAATAGCTGGCACATCAGAATCCAGAAATGGGTACTCTTTCTCTTGCATTTCTTTTAGAGTCAACTTTCCACTTGGCTTATCTTGAAAGGAAGTGGATTTCATACTCTGCTTCTTGCTCACCTTCGTCGTGAACTTCACAGGTGATGTGTTGACATTCATAGCTTCTTTATTTTCAGATCTTGGTACAAACTTGCTCCATTTTTTGACTTCTTGCTTGTCGTTACCTTTGAGAGGTTCATAGATGGGCAGCCTTTCATTTCCAGTAGAGGCCATGCTCAATTCTATGTCATGGGCACCGGTTGCAAGTTCTTCAAATGTGCTAGGCTTGATACCTTGCAAGATGTAGCGCAATACCAATGCATACCTTGGATGCACATCTCTATGCCAGAAGCTTCACTAAGCCTGTCTTTACAGTTGAGGCTTGAATTCCTCCAACGATTGATAAAGTCGATAACTGGTTCACTCTTCCGTTGACGAGTATTTGTGAGTTCCACTATGCTCACAGTGCGCCTTGTGTTATAAAAGCGATTTAGGAACTCTTGTTCTAGTTGATCCCAGCTATCAATAGATACTGCCTCGAGGTCTGTATACCAATCAAAAGCATTTCCTTTTAGCGAGCGGGCAAACTTGACGAGGTAATCTCCATAAGTCCCAGCATTGTTGCATGTCTCAACGAAGTGCGCCACATGTTGCTTTGGATTGCCTTTACGATCAAACTGTTGAAACTTTGGAGGTTGATAGCTAGCAGGCATTTTCAACATATCGATCCTTGCAGTGTACGACTTTGCGTATGTAATGGAAGACTTGGTAGCAACTTCACACTTTCTTTTAATAGTTCCTTCTATGAACTCCTTCAGTTGATCGATTGGAATCATCCCTTCCGAAGAGACTAGAATTTCCTTAGTGGATGCAACTTGTCGTGGGGGAGGATAAATCTCTTGAACTTCTGGGAGTTTGCCAGGTGCATGCGTGGATTCTTCTTCCATCAAGATTCCCACCCTATTTGTTAGCTTGCCTATTCTAGCATCTTGATTTTGCATGCACTTGGTCAAGCCAGCGATTGCTTCCGTCAAGTTTGCCAACTGCTCCTCCACAGATGAAGTGTTTGTCACCATGGCTTTCATGATTGTCGTGGACGATGGAGAGTAGAACGGATTTTCACGCAGATTGATCCTTGATTCGCTCATGCTATGTGGTGTAAGTGGGGAAGATCCATCACTTGAAGCGTCATCATCTTCCTTCATAGCAGAGTGCTTGGATCCGGAGAGGCCAAGCAGAGCAAGAGTTTTCCTGATCTTTTCAGCAAAATCGCTTCCTCTTTCGGGTGCATTTGTGGAAGATCTTGATCCTTTTGAGGATGAAGATCCGAAAATATGGGTAGATGCGGATGGCACTTGGGTTGCTTGGTGTCCTAACGAGCTTGCTTTGCTCCTCGTAACTGGTCTAAAGCTTCAAAAGGTAACATCGAGGATGCTTTCCACATCAGCATAGAACCTGGAATTAGCAGCCTTGGCGGAAGTTGAACCGGAGTTGATTTTCTTGGAAGCCATTTCGTTGTTCTTGAAATTTGGTAACTGAAGAGATGAGAGGTTGAGATTGTCCCACTGGGCGTGCCAGCATTTGTAGATAATAAATTGCGTCGGGAAAATATAATCAAGACCGAAAAATATTTCAACAATCATAGTATTTGATTTTAAATATTTGAGTGTTACAATCTCTATGAATCCTCTGATTCTTCTGTTCAACAGTAAATTAAAAGAGATTTTGAGCTTAATCTTAAATTTTATTTGATTTTAATCCAAGTCTTTGAGGCCTGATCCTGATCTTGACGTATTTTTAATCCAAGGGCGTGCAACTTGTTCTTGAATCTTCGTCTTGATCTTTTAATCCTTAGAACACTTGAATGCTTGTAGCTTTTAGAGAAATTCGCAGCGTCTGATCCACGAGCTCCCTCTTGCTTCTTGTTATAACTTCTGGTGTTTTTTCTGGGTTATGAAGACTCCTATTTATAGTTGTGGGAGGGAAGAGTTATGATAAGAATAAACTCTTTCCGACCAATCAAATTGAAGTGTGACAAGGCCATGTTTGATTGGCCAGAATATGTCACTTGCACACGTGGCACGGTTTCATTGGCCTTCTAATGTGACTTGGCATGCCTTGTCATTTTGACACGTGGCATGATCCTATTGACTCTTCTGTTTGACTTGGCGTGTCACGTCATTTGACACGTGGCATGATCCTATTTGCTCTTCTGTTTGACTTGGCGCGCTACGTCATTTAACACGTGACACCAAACTGGGCCTCCAGGAGGATGGCATTTTTTTTGGGGCTTATTGAATTGGACTCATCACTTAGCCCAATTAAATAGGTTAGCCCAATGGATTAAGACTTATTTATTTAATCCATATATATTGGACTTATATACACAATTTTATTATATTAGCCCATAATATTTATTTGGACTAGTATATTTAAAATATAATCCAAATTATTTATTGAATTTAAATTCAATAAATTTTACATGCCTACAGTGCGAAAACGAAATTAGAAAGGTGAAGTCGTAAGGTATAAAGCACGACTTGTGGCACAAGGATTTTTGCAAATACCTGACATTGATTATATAGGACATATTCTCTTGTGGTATATACAATTATCTTCAGATATCTAATAAATATGGCAGTTCATGAAAAGCTTGATATGCGGTTGATGGACGTTGTCACGGCCTATTTATATGGCTCATTGGACAATTGAAATTTTATGAAAATCCCTGGAGGATTTAAACTTCCTGAAGCATATAAAAGTTCCATGGACACTTGTTCAATAAAGCTAAAAAAAATCATATACAGATTGAAGCAACAAGGGCAAATGTGGTACAATTGCCAAATGAGTATTTTTTTTCTCTCATCTTGCCTTTCTTTATTATTAAATAATCCTATTTTATCTATTACCCGACCTTTTTATACAATATTTCTACCTAGTATCTTACTTTTTCTTTAATAATAATACAAGTTTATTCTTCATATTATTGGTGCATGATATCATGAAACTATCCCAAACAATATAATTTATCCAAATATTAGATACAACAACAAAAACAACCCAGTAGAATCTCACTTGTGGAGTCTGGGGAGGATAGAGTGTACACGGACCTTACCCCTACCCCAGAGGGATAGATGGGCTATTTCCGGGAGACCCTCGGCTTAGAGACAATAGATCCATAACAACAACAAAAACCAGAAAAATAGTATCAGCATCGTAAAAGACAGCAAATAAATGAAAAGGCCCCAAAAAAGTGAAACACAACAAAAACCGCTAGCAGTCCTAGGCAAAACACTATCAGACTAACTAGCATAACGAGGAGTGCTCTATCTCTACACCTTCCTATCAAGGGCCATGTCCTCAGATTTTTGAAGATGCGCCGTGTCCTGCCTGATCCCCTCGCCTAAATACTTCTTAGGCCGCCCTCTACCACTTATCGTACCTGCCAGAGCCTACCACTCATACCTCCTAACCGGGACATGTAGGCTCCTCCTTCGCACGTGCCCAAACCATCTAAACATCATTTTTCGCATCTTGTTGTCCAAGGGAGCCAAACCCACACTCTCCCCAATAACCTCATTGCTAATCTTATCCAAATATTAGATGCATAAAAATAAGGGAAACTTACACAAATGTCCCAGATAAGTCTCAACTTACCAACCTCTAGCCATTAGTCATAGACTTACCAAAACTAGTCAAACACATATAAAAATTGAAAAACCAAATAAATAAGGTTCTTTCTCTCAAAGAATCACATGCAAAAATCTCCTTCCATATTTTTAAGCGTGATTAACAATATTAGATGCAAGACCGAAAGGAAATTTCATGGATGAGGTAACAAATAAGGTGATGAAATACAAAAAAATATATACAATATTCCAAAAATCTAAGCAAAAAAGGAACTTTTTCAATGGGTATAATTGAAATTCATTGAAAACATATAGATAAGTCAATATACAAAATTCAGAGGAAGATTGGAGGTAATTTGGACTGGTTTTGTATCAAAATTCATAATTAAATCGAGTTGAAAAAAATTCTTCTGCGGCACATGTATCAAACACGAAATCACGCATGTATATCACACACAAGTATACATGTGATACATAATTGATACAAATATGATATATATGTGACACACAAATGATACACAGTGTAATACATATATTATTTTTTTAAATGTTCAGTTTTTGCTTTGAATATTCAATTCAAACCACCTCAAAACTTCACCAAATCATCCCAAAACAGAGATTCAAGCTCCTTAAGATGTACCCAATCTATTCTAATAACACCCACTCAAAAAAAAAGTAAAATTTTGACCTTTTTTACTACAATAGCTAATTGGCTAATATAGTAATATTTGACTAATATTAGTAATATTTTAAGAATTGATTAATTTTGTGATGAACTAATACTTTCCCTAAAAATAATAAAATACAATACTATATTATACATTAGGAAGCAATGCATAACAACTATCCAAACAAGGTGTAAATTGAGTGGATTTCTTTTGCACAATGCCAAAAACCCTCATATTTGCTTAGTCATCGCCTTGAATTTCGGAACGCTGTCGGGGCCCAAGGAAGGAATCTCCGGCGGCCGCATTCTCGGGGAACTCGACATTCCTCAGCTCTAAGGGAGTTGTAGGGTTTCCGATTCCGAACTCTATAATTCTACGATTCCACTGTATGCATACGCGAATGCATAGATATGTAATGAAACATTTGCTCTGAATCGGCTTTATTCCTCGACTTACGTTTGGCACAGGCAACCATTTTTTCAATTCGGAAACCCTAACCTACCTTTAATTTTCTCAGGTATACTCTTGAATCCACCGTGAGCTTGTTGATAATGGTTTAAAGTAATGCTGTTATCTATGTAGTTTATTTACATGTGTTTACTGTTTTTAAGTAAAAGAAGTTGCTTGTGAACAACTGACTGAAGCCTTTGAAGTTTGAACCAATGGATTAAATAAAGCTATTTTTTTGACAAAATAGTTACTTGAGGTAAAGCTTTCTTGGTCAGCTATATGTAAAGTAAAGCTTTCTTTGTCAGCTATATGTAAAGTAAAGCTTTCTTGGTCAGCTATATGTAAAGGTTTTCTAGAGCTAGAGACACATGCCACTACTCCTTCAGAGACAGAAAATGTGAAAAAAGTTTCAATCTATCTCTTTTTTCTCATTGTTTAGATTAGATTGATCCAATTTGAGCCGTTATTTTGTCAATCACCAACATAAGGATGTGATGCTGCGATTATAAGGGGAAGAATGAAAATTAGATACATTGTCTGATATTCTGTAATGATCACTGTCTGGAAGTTCTCGTAGTCAACTGGCAGAAACCTTAACAAAGTCAAATCTATCAAAAGGAGTATTTCCTGTCAGACACATAAAAATTGAAATTAATGGTTTTGAAATGTGCGTTAAATATTGTATTTGTTCTGCCCGGCAGGGTCACTTTTGTAGCTTCAAGTTGCAAGGTTCACTTTCTGACTAGAAAATTAAGGACAAGTTGGATACATTGATTTTGTGGAGATCCCTTGGACTATTCTTTTATCTATATTCTTTGATGTCGTATCCTTTCTTTTGTTCAATTATTAGCTAACTCGTTTTGTACAGAGGCAAAATTGCCCGCTTTGACTTTTTAATCTTAAGCTACTTTTTATTATTTTAATCATCAGAAAATGTGTTTGGGACTTGTGGTATGTCTTCTTCATTCTTCTGCTTGATGGTTAAACGAGTATTATGCATTGCTGTAAGACTGTAATTTAACAAACCTTTTCTTTCTTGGATTTGAAGCTGATATATTCTTTTCTTTGGCTATCTACACAGTTAAAACATCTAGCTACATGTCATCCAACGATGATCCTGTGGAGATTGACAGTCCTGCTGCATGTAATGGAGATACACTGAGTACCAATAAAAACGGACTTTACCTTTATCCTGTTTCTGTCAATGCTTCAGGCGAAGGTTTACCATATGCTCCTGCAGATTGGCCGAACCCAGGTGACAAATGGGCCTGGAAGGTGGGAAAACGAATTGCAGCTGCTGGCTACTTTCTTGATAGATATCTGTATCTGCCACAACGTCTTCGGGGAAAGCGAAGTGCTTTCGCAAGTAGGCTTTCGGTGGAACAATACATCCGGTCTGAGTTTCCAAGCGTAGATATCAAGGAATTCTTTGCATCATTCAGTTGGAAGATTCCGTCAAAACTATTAAAAGGTTGGATTTGATATGGCTTTTTGGTCATTTAGCACGTTGAATTTTCTTCTGTTTTTGGAATTAGTAAGAAACTTTTATACATAGCTCAATGTGGCTACACCACTTTCAAAGGAAAAAATACCTTATCCCAAAAAGAGAAAAACCACTTTCAAGGCAAAATTATGCAAACCTATACGAAAGTACAATCTTAAGCTCTAGACTCTGCATATATAACTTTGTCTTGGGCTTTATGCCATGTTTGTTGAGCTCTCTATATTGGGGAGCCTATTTATATTTGCTTAACTTTAACAAAGCCATTACGCCAATTTTAGAATACTTGATATTCTTTCGAGAGGCTATGGGTGAAAATGTATATATCAATTAAGAAACGACTTTTAATACTCCCTTCATCTTAATGTATGTGAAACTGTTTGACTCGACACAAAGTTCAAGAAAGAAAGAAAGTCTTTTGAAACTTATAGTCTAAAACATGCCATAGATATTTTTGTAACTACAAAATTATTTCATTAAGGATAAAATGAGAAGTTTAAAGTCAAATTGATTCTAAATATAGAAAGGTGCAATTCTTTTTGGAACAAATTAAAAAGAAAATTGTGCACGTAAAATGGGACAGAGTGAGTATTATATATATATATATATATATATATATATATATATATCTATACTAACAACAAATTATTTTGGAAGAAAAAGTCATTGTTTCATTAGTTTTTCTTGAGAAAAATGGTGTCTAGTTCATTAGCTCATTAGAACACTATACACGAGTAATCCACATATAGTTCGGTCGTCTCTTGACCTAGCTAATCTTCCATCAATTAAAGTTATCAAACAATCTTTTTTTGTTTTTGCTTATGAAGTAAGATATATCATTGAAAGGGCATCGGGAAGATGCCAGATTATAGAAGACAAGAGCATGTTAGCTCTATTACAAGAGTGTCTATGCTAGAATCAGGGAGCTAACAAAGTCCAAAAATTGTCGGCATTATTAAGGGTAAGAGAGCTCCAACTGAACAAACGAACTAAATATCTAGTTTTCTGGGAATGCATTGGAGTTGAGATTCCATCAGAACAACTACAGTTTCTTTCATTAAAATACACCAAAAAGTTATTGTTGGGATCATTTTCCATATTCTTTTGAAGACTTTGTCAACTCTCCGACAAATGTTGATATAGCCTTCCTTGATGTACTGAGGCTGACACAGAATAGGCAAAAGATGAAAAGGAAGAAATACTAGATATCAACAGCAACCGAGCAATGAAAAAATAGATTAGTTAACACTTTCTGAGCTTTGTTGGCACATGTAGCATCTGTTGACTAAGACACTGTTCCATCTGCTAAGGACTGTGCATAATATGGTAAATACCGAATTACTGTACCGAAACCTAAAATTTTGGTATATGTTCGGTATTTTGGTATTTGGTTTAAGTTTTTAAAATAATTTTGTATTAGGTATGATATTTGGTATTTAAAAACATAATATTGAAATACTGATACCGTACCAAAATATATACTAAGTTACGCATTACACATATTATTGATTAACATACTAAGTTATACAATACTTTTTTTTGGCATTTTTGTTGAGGTTGACGGTAAATCCCATATAGAAGGTGGGATAGCTAATCTCATGGGATATCCCAGGAGCCCCTGGGATATCCTTTTCTATTCTATCCCACCTGGTAACCAAACGACCCCTACGGGTAATATTGAAATGTAAAGTTAAATTCTATCCAAATATCCCATTCTTTTTGGAACAGACCCTAAAGGAAAGGCTGCCACTTAAAAATGGAATAGAGGGAGTACTTTTATATAGTTCTCAAATATGTATATTTGTTTAAAACAATTTGAGGAACTGATATTTTAGTTCACACTAAAGTAGATGCTTTGACTCTATACGGGTTATGTCATTATTTTTTGGGCGGAGTGAGTAGTTGATTACTTCTTCTCCATACCACATTTGGCATGGCCATTTATACGTGGCAGATAATTTAACTGATTGTGTTTACTTTTTTTTTTGAAATGGTAATCATTGTGTTCAGAAACAATACAAAGGTAATGCTGGGTTTTATGTACAAGTGAGCCAAAAATATAGCCCCTCTTCTATTCTTAGAGGGACTCTATGAAATCTAGTCAAGTTTCTGCCTCATTTACATATACCTTTTTGCACCAAAATTGATATAACTTGATACAATCTAAGCTTAATCCTGTGTACTGATTGTGTTTACTTTAAAGGCACCGTTTGATATACTGTTGCAGATCTCTCAAAGTTGAAACCTAAAAAACTTGATTAACTTTGAGGAGCTTTAAGTTCATTTGAGGATGTGCATCAAGCTACTTTTTTAAATTCCATACCTTCTCTCCATTACAACTAGCTAGTAAGCTCATAAAGATCTATTTTTTTAGCTCATCTTCGAAATTCTCATTTTGAGTGAATTTCCTCTTTGATTATAAATTTGAATGCTGTGCCTGTCAGTGGATTGCAAATCTTTTAGTGTTTCTTGTTGTGCTTAAACGAGTTATTTGTCATGATTTCAAATTTGACTTCTTTGTCTGAAAATTATAGGTGGCTGGTATGCTGAGGTCACATTTTCAGGCATGAAACCTGACTCTCATTTTGGAAGCAGCAGTTGTAAGGCTGGTAACAGTGTATGTGCCAGTTTAGTAGCAGAGAATCCTAGTCCAGAGACCATGATTTGCGACCTTTGTTGCAGTGAGCCTGGTTTCTGCCGAGATTGTTGTTGTATTCTTTGTTGTAAAACTATTAGTTCTGCTTATGGTGGGTATAGTTACATTAGGTGTGAAGCAACAGGTGTTGATGGTTACATTTGTGGACACATAGCCCATATAGATTGCGCTCTACGAGCTTATATGGCTGGGACAGTTGGAGGAAGCATCGGTTTGGATGCAGAGTATTTTTGTCGACGATGTGATTCAAGAACTGATTTGGTCTCACATGTCATGAAGCTTCTAAACATTTGTGGATCAATTGATTCTCGTGATGACATTGAGAAGATTTTGAGTGTTGGCATTTGCATTCTGCGTGGCTCACGAAAAACAAATGCAAAACAGTTGTTGCATCATATTAAATCGGCCATGGCAAAGGTATAGCTGACTGAGAGGTAGATGAACGGTACTCTGTTTCTCAATATGTTTATTTTTGCCTTTATGGGGTTTCCAATTGACCAGAATGACCATTATGATATCTTGTATCAGCTTCACAAGGGAACCTGCATTAGAGATGTGTTCAAAGAAGAAGAATTCATGGACAACAATGGTACCTTCTCTGCCCTTTTTAATATTTGTGTCACTTTTCCCTTTGGCTCATGTATCTATACCTGCCCGAGTTATCTGTTTATGTGGGTACATGCTTCTTATGTTTTCACTATTGAATGTATACTATATTAAATGCACGAAGGCTTTAGCGTAATGTCGTTTGTCTTTTTTACCCCTTTAAAATAGAGTTCACACCGAACAAAATAGTCATTTGATTTTTTCCCTAATATTTAGGACTTTGAAATCGACTAAAATTTTAGTCATTAAATTTTTTCTTATTTACACTATGTAGGAAGTCCTAAAATTTAGAACTTTAAAATCAATAAGATTTTACTGGACGTTGACACCATATATTATTTGACTTTCCATCTATTGATAATCCTAGCATTCTTTTAACTTGATTTCTTCTTGAGTGGTGCAAGTTCATACAACTCCACGTTCAAAAAGAATTGTTGCGATCTCTATGTTCTTTATAGAAGTTTTCTGCCATCAGTATTTGTCGAGTTCGGATTGTGTGATTACTAATGCATGATTAGGATAAGGGTACAAGTTTTAGCATTCTCACAAATTGAGTAAAATTTGGTTTAAGACTTTTTAATTGTTGGTAAACTATCAGACCCTAATTTTGTAAAATTAATATGAAATAAACGCATGTACTTAGCTAGGCCTCATGTAAAGTCGAACGACCTTTTTACCTTTCAATCAAATACTACTCTTATAATGGTTTTGTACAATGAAGCAATTATAGGAAAAAACTGGAGGAAGAATAGTGGATTCGGAAAATTCTAAACATGATTAACATTTATTATTTTCAGGAATTTGCAATTCTTTTTTTTGTAATTTTTATTTTGTAACGCAAATACATCTTTTAAGTATCATTTTAGGAATTACAAAAAATTATTTTCTTTGATATAGGGTGCACGTGCAATGCGCGACTAAGACTAGTGTATATAAATGCATGAATAGATATGTATATGTGCATGCATTACTCTCTTTGTGTTTGCCTATTTCTGTGCTTTACATTGTTTACAAATTCCAAAGACATATCTTGCAACTGAAGCATAATATGAACAGAAAATTATCAACCATCTAGTCTTCTACATGTAAGCAAAATTGGCGAGCCTCCACTTCATCCATCACCAAAAGTTTCTGGTAATATGATACGATTGAGAACTGTCCATCTTTGCCCGTCTCTCATCTCCACTTATCATGCATGGCATGCGATGTGTTCTGTTTGTAGATTAATTTTACTAAACTTTGGAGTTCACCGATCTCCAAATTTTGTAGATTCCTTCCGAATGTAAGATCCCAAATCACGTCCTCCTTATGTATCCTTTGAGTCTGTTGCATTGTCAATTCTTTTTGGCTAGAAATTTTGTATAAATTGGAAAGGCATTTCTCAAAACGTTCTCTCCTCATCACTTGTGTCACCAAAATCTTATTCTGTTTCCATCACCCACCTTGATATAATTTGGCCGTGGAATCCCATCCGTTCATAATACTCCTCCAAAGCTTGCACCCAATGAAAATGTGATACTTCTAGTCCTTGACACCCCCATAAATGGTACCATACTTTTTGCAACCACCTCCTCCAAAGCTTGCACCCAAATGTTACCATACTTTTTGCAACCACCTCCTCCAAAAAGCATGTTCCTCTATCCCAAATTTCCATAACCATTTGTCAAGTAAAGTTTATTGAACACCCTAAGGTCTTTCACTCCAAGTCCTCTCCACTTCCACGGGACGTTATCGTCTTTCAACTCACTACGTGATATTTCTTGGTAAAGCTTCAGGACTCAATATTCATTAATAATCTTTAATTGTCTCCTTTTCAAGCTGTAAACACTAAACACCTATTTATAGTCTAGGATAACTAAGCAAACAAGCCCATTAGGTTAATACCTGAAATGAGCGTTAAAAACAATGAACTCCTAAATCCGGACCTGGTGCGTGTGGTTGAGGACGTGGTGTGCGGTCATACAACCTTCACGAATTAAATATGTGGTCCAATGAACTCCTAAATCCGTACCCTGGTGCATGCGGTTGTGGGCATAGTGTGTGGTCATCATACAACCTTCACGCTGTGAGGTTGGTTTCCTATAGTGCGGTCGCACAACCTTTGCAAATTCTGCCATCTCCAAATCCTTCCTCAAACAGACTTGGTCTTCACTTGGGACCTTCCATTGGCATCCAATGTTCTCTTGGCATGATGTTTGGCGGGAGTGCTCGTATCGTTTATTGCTCTTGTGCTCCTGTTGTTGAGCATGAAGTGCAATCATGCCTTAATGATGTTGGCAGTAGGTCATGTTGACTGGATTCTCTCTTTGGTATTTTCAGAATCCTAGGTCAGTACTTAAACTGTCTATATGACTTTCAGAATCCTTTGTCAGTTCATTCCATATTTGGTTTCTGATGTCATTTAGGATGTTTTAGCTCTTAAAAGACGGGGGGCTTCTTACAGAGCTGATTTCTAGATTCATGGCAAATACTCAGTTTTAATTTCTATTTCAAATCATTGAATGTCTTACCTCAGTCAGATTCAGTGATTATTTTCTTATACTAAATAAATCTATTCCTAATATTTATAACTAATATACACATTCATATTGTCTTCTTATTAATAAATCCCGTTTCCAGTTATATTCATCATGTAGTGTCACTTGAGCGCTTTGGTGCTTGCACCAAAATGCTACCTGATTGAAGAAAAAACGTCCATCCTACACTACACCTAGCTTCAGCTTTACATGTGTTTTTAACTACACTAAGCTAGTTACTCTTTGGTTCTTTATTTGCTTTTAGTTTATCTACAAATTACTCGTTTTTTATAGTATGACCGATGTGCATAACTCATCGTTTTGGAGTCATGAGTACCATCAAGGCTTATTTTCCGACACAATGTACTGAACGAGTTTTGAGATATATGAAACATATTGTCATCTTAATTTATATGAACTCTTTTCTTCTCTTTTTTGCATCTCTGGTTGATGTTTGTGTATGCTTAGATTTATCTTTTCATTAAAAGAGCATTTAGTCGACTTAGTAACTATGTTCAAGAGCTTTCTGTTGGAATATCTCTCCTCCTTGCAAAGCTGCATTCAGTGTTAAGATCTCTTTAAAGCTTCCACTTTCTTTTGATGGTAGGAGGAACATCTCAGCATGACACCGGAACATGTGTGTCTACATACCATGGAGTGTCAATTCTTAGCGAAAGATCTTCACCACAAAAGATGAGTTCAAATTTTGACCATCGCATGGAATCCCTTAAGCTTGAGGATGAGATTGATCAAACACTGCAGGCATTGAGAAAGTCTCAAGAATTTGAGTACAGACTTGCTGAGGAAAAGCTCTTTGCTCAAAAGAACTATATCATGAATCTATACGAACAGCTTGACAAGGAAAGATCAGATCTCTCGAGCCATACATCAATGGTTGAAACAGATACCTTACTTGATGTTGTCCTGAAAAGAGTAGACCAAATAAAGCGAGAAATTTCGAAACTCAAGGACATGAAACAAGTGCAAAATGGATTTGGAACAACTTCGAAGCAAATACTCAAGGATTACTTTGGTCTAGAAACAGAATCGTCTTAAGCAGCTCTGCCCTTTGTATCTACAACAAATACGCCTTGCCCTGGCCATGTTATGCCAAAATTTTGTTCCGAGCCTCAGAGTTACTTCTTTGTAACAGTTGCACTACTATTAGGCCATGTATATTTTTTTTTTCAGATAGAGGACATTACTATCAGTCCATATGTTAACATTTCCATAAAATCAGACTTATCTTGATCTTTCAAAATTAGAGTAGATTTATGTTGGTGAGAAGATCATAAAATGAATAAGCTAACTGATTTAACAAAATATTAATTTCTGTCAAAAGAAAGGCGCTAGTCAGAAATTATATCAAGGCAGAAACCTGTAATGTATTTCGTGGGGTAATTTTAAGCATTTTTTTCCTCAAAGGGTATATGTTATATTAATGCATAGAATAAACAAGTTGAGCAAAGGTGCCCATGGCATCCTTTACAATCCAACTTGGGAAAAAGTTCTCCCAAGATACTTCCTTCAACAAAGTAATAGAAAACTTAGCTAAATTATGTGCTAGTTTGTTTAGCTTCCTAGCAATATAAATAAAGTTTGCATGATCAAACAAAAGTCGAGAGCTTCCAAATGTCTTCACAAGTCAATTCTATCTCCTGTGAAGTAGTAATTTTTTTTCCGAATCATGTCAATAATACTCTTTGCATCCGATATGATCTTCACGTTCTTCCAACCATTCATAAGTGCCCGTCCAAAACCCCTTCTTATAGCAAGTGCTTCAGCTATCATGGCTTTTCCCACAAACTGGATTGGGGATCCATGGGCATGAAGTAGTTTCCTAAGGCTATCCATAGCCGCAACACCAGTACTTGCACGTCTAGTATCCACCTGTAAACTTGCATCAGTAAATAATAATATGCCATCTTGGTGGTTTGTTAGTTGAGTCGCTAAGAAAATCTCATATGGAGGAGAAGTAGATGAGCAAATATTAAAATATCCTTATATTCATGATAATCAAATAGTGACTAGAAATAATATCAATCGGTTCAAACCTCTCATGATTAAAGTACCATGTATTCCTAGCTTTTCATATTTGCCACATAATATTAACACTTAAATTTAATAACTCTATTGATTCAGGATATTGTCTAGTATTAGAAACCAAAGTATACCACCAAACAGAAAAACCATTAATTTTGTCCAAGTTAGACCAGTTTATAGGACTTAGTTACCATACTAGTTGAAAGCGGCGACATCTAAACATTATATGCTCAACATCCTCGCTTTCAGTACCACAAATCTTACATGTTCCCTCCTTACTTGATATTCTCTTAGCAAGGTTACTGCTTACTGGTAAGAAATTAATTATACATTTCTTAAGAAAATGCTTAAGCTTATTTTTAACTCGTAACCTCCAAAAAGAATCCCATAATAATTTAGGAAAGGAATGACAACTAGATTGTGCATGCAATCTATTATTAGAGTTCTTACCAAATATTTGCTTTGCTAAATGGTATCCTGATTTAACTTCAAAATTTTCCTATTTTGTATAATGCCATATTAATTTATCTATTGTTTCTCTGGTGGAAATAGGAATAGATAATATTGTATACACATCATTTGGCTCAAAATTAGCGAAAATATATTGTATTTTCATGTGTGGTCTTCTTTATCAATTAACTCTGAAACATTTAAATTAATATTTCTGTTCACACCAAAAGTTTTAGAAATAAAACCATTATTATTCGGAATCCATGGATCATTCCATACACTAATATTCCTTCCTTGTGAAGCTCCCCACCTCAAACCCTTAACTAGTAAATTACGATCCCATAAAATACTTAGCCAAATCCAAGACCCATAAGGTGATGATGACATATTAAGAAAACCTGTATGAGAAAAATATTTACTTTTAAGCATTCTCGAAAGTAAGGAATCAAGATGCATTAATAATATCCATGCTTGTTTAGCTAATAAAGCCATGTTAAAAGCTTTTATATCCGTAAATCCTAATCCTTCTCTAGTTTTAGGATAACATCACTTTTCCCATTTCTCATAATATATTTTTCTTTTTTCCTCTATTTTCCCCATTTAAGTTTCGCAAAAAGGGATGTGATTTCATTACATAGACCATCCGGAATTTGGAAGCAAGATAAAGCATATGTAGGGATTGCCGAAAGAATAGACTTAAGTAGAACCTCTTTATCGGCGGTACTTAAATAACTATCTTTCCACCTCTTGATTTTAGCCTTAACTCTATCTTTAATAAATTCTAGCATCTTCCCTTTTGAGCGGCCAATAACCGCAGGTAGTCCTATGTACATTCTCTTCTCATTCCTTTGAATTGGCCCTAATAAAGGACAAAATTAAGTTTTTTCATCCTCATGTACATTCCTACTAAAATGAATAGCCGATTTATCAAGATTTATCACTTGTCCAGAGCTTTGCTCATATTTCCTTAATATAGCAGACACATTGCTCGCATTCCTAGCATTAGCCGAACAAAATATGTAAGAGTCACCGGCAAAATACAAGTGAGTACTAGTAGGTTCATTTCTATTCAATTGTAATCCTTGAATTTCACCTTGATCCTCAACAATATTCAATAGAGTAGAAAAGCCTTCCGCACAAATTAAAAATAAGCAAGGTAAAAGTGAATCCCCTTGTCGAAGCCCCGAGTTGGTTTAACAGATCCTACAATTTCTCCATTAAGATTAAATCTATATGTAGGAGTAGAGATGCATTGCATTATCCAATTCACAAACCTATCATGGAAACCCATATGTAAAAGTATTTTTTAAATATAAATCATTTAACTCTATCATATGCTTTAGACATATCCAATTTTATAGCCATAAATTAATGTCTGCCCCTTCTTCTATTTTTTAGCAAATTCATAAATTCATGAGCCAGAATAACATTATCTATAATTTACCTATGACCGATAAATGCAGCTTGATTTGAAGATATAATGTTAGGCAAAATGCTTTTAATTCTGACAGCAAGAATTTTAACAGTAATGTTATAAAAAGTAGTACATAGGCTAATAGACCTAAATTGAGATATTCCAGTTGGATTTTTAACTTTTGGAATCAAGGTTATAAGAGTTTCATTCCACTCAAGAAGAATATATTCTGAACTAAAAAAATTTCTAACTGCTTCACAAATATCCTTTTCTAAAAGTCAGGTGGAAGAGCTACAATCTATCCTGAGTAACAACAGATAACATATTGTACTTAAATAAATAAGAATTACTACTAGGTAAAGGTAAATTATTAATTAACGGTAGAATTGAATAGAAGAACCTAATGCTTAGTCCTTTCTTCATCATTTTCCAAACAAAAATTTCGGATATTACTTGAAATGTTAATGTCTATGTTCAGTTTTACTTATTCATTATAACAAATATATATTTTTATTTTTACTTGTCCATTTTAGTAAATTAAGAAAAAAAATAACTTTTTTCTATTTTATCCTATCATTAATTATTCACTCTCCAAATTATTTCCCAAGAATTTGAAATGTTATCGTTATCATAGTAAAAAAATATACTTCATTTATTATTTTTTTAGGGAATTGCAAAATCCATTGTGCGGACCTCTAATGATCTAGCTACTAAGGCTTGTGTCTTAGGCCCCAAATTTGGGAGGGTCTCATCTTTTAGAAATAATCGATTTATAAGTATTTATATGAAATTAAATATAATAAAGTAAATAAAATAATCGTTTGACTACTTAAAAATGGATAGTATGAATATTTTTCTAACGTGTGGATCGAAATTAGTTTGACAAGGAAAATAATATAAGTAGAAGATACTATATACACATCCAAATAAAAAGGCTTGATTCTTTTTCAAATATTTATATTGCTTTCAGAATACTGTTAATAGTTCCTACAATAGTTGCCTCAGTGAAAATAGTTTTTTAAATTTAAAGTTGATAAACCTTAGCAAAGATCAACAGTGTCTCAAGAAAGATTAAAGGGGTTCACTATATTATTAATTAAAAAAGAAATTATTGGCAAAAATCGATTATAATTTTTTTTAATAACTTTGTATCTAAAAAAATTAGAATGGTAAACTTTAAATAAAAATATATATTATAATATTGAAAAAAAATTAAGCCCCACAATAAACTTTAGCTAAAGGTCATACATGTGCTTGAGCCGTCCTTGATGGACAAGTAAAAGTGAATGGATGGAGTATTCACTTCTTTTATATGGAAATTTAGGTGTTAGGGACAAATGTTGACCAAAAAAAAAAAAAGAAAAGAAGCTGGATATGAATTTCAACTTGGATAAAGTCGAAAAAATATGAATAAAAATTATTATTTTACTTGAAATACTCTTGATTTTTTTTAATAAAATATTTCACCAATATTTCTGTATACGGTAGAAATCGGGACTACACGATTTCACTATTTGATCGAGATTGGGACGTTGCATCGAAGAGCTGAGACATTGAGTCCAAAATCAAAGCCTCTCTTCAGATTGAGGTCGATATCAATCGAGGTCAGAAGAGATAGACTTCGAGTAATATCAAGATAGCTTTGTAACGGAAAGAGCGAGATATCCGTAATTGGTCGAGGATCGTGACGTGAATCTCTGAACGGATCAAATCTATAGAGGTTAATCAGTTGTTTATACGATTTTCTACTGTAATTAGAACTATACCTTAATTAGGATTTCTCTACTATATAAAGAGGAATTCCATACATTTGTAATCATCATTATCCACTGAGAAAAGACTATAAAATCGTTTCTTTCTTGCTTATTGCTTTACTTACTGTTCATCAGAATTATTTTACCTTACTTGCTCTTAAAATATTGCCTCGAGGTGACTTCAATTCGAGGTCGAAGTTCAGCTTAAACACTGGTTTGGTTTATTTTATAAGTTCAATTCAGTCACTTACTTTTTCGTTTATTAATTGGTATTGGGTGAAATCACATATCCTTAAAACCACAATATAAGTTTAATTGTTATCTAAAATTTAGGGTAAACAGTTTGGCGCTCACCGTGGGGCTAAGGATAATAGTGATTATTTAATATTGATTCTGATAACGCACATTATTTTACGCTTGTTCTTGTCAAGTATTTTTGCTTTCAAGTTAAAAACATGTCAAACTTGCAAAACGCACCCACTCATGGTGACAATGGCCTCAGATTTCACGGGAAAACAACAATGTAATTGATCCCGGAGTCGAGGTGCCACAAGCTGATCTCGGGGGAGCACCGGTTGCCAACCCAATCGATGTCAGTTCGCACATTGCTTTGAATGCGAACCTGGGCGCATACCTCGAAGTGAGTGTACGCAGAGAAGGTCGATCTGGTGGCCAAGGTCGCCCTACGGTGGAGGAGATGGAGGAGTCAGTCTCCAAGTGATATTCGAAATGCTACAGGCTCAACAAGCCGCTATTGCACAACTACAAAATCAACATCGAACTCCGAATGGGGTCGAACCGGAAGCTGCCCACCGAACTGAGCCAGTACCAAAAAGGACGAATGCTAGTGAATCGGGGACTGACCCCGCAATAATGAAAATGCTCGAGGAGCTCACCAAACGAATTGAGTCTGGAGAGAAGAAAATTTAGGCAAATGATAAGAAAGTGGAAACATACAACTCCCGAGTTGATTAGATACCGGGGGCATCACCTATTTTGAAAGGGATGGATTCGAAGAAATTTGTACAGAAGCCGTTTCATCCTAGTGCGGCTCCAAAGCCCATTCCCAAAATGTTTCGTATGACGGATATACCTAAGTATAACGAGACCACCGATCCCAACGAGCATGTCACCTCCTATACATGCCCCATCAAAGGTAACGATTTGGAAGATGATGAAATCGAATCTATTTTATTAAAGAAGTTAGGAGAGACTCTCTCGAAGGGAGAAATGATTTGGTACCACAATCTACCGCCACATTTCATTGACTCATTTTCTATGTTAGCGGGTTCTTTCGTAAAAGCGCATGCCGGGGCCATAAAGGTTGCCACGAGGAAATCTGACCTTTTCAAAGTAAAACAGAAGGATAATGAAATGCTAAGGGAGTTCGTGTCCCGATTTCAAATGGAATGCATGGAGTTGTCACCGGTCACAGATGATTGGGCAGTTCAAGATTTCACTTAGGGGTTGAATGAATGAAGTTCGATAGCATCACGTCAACTGAAGAAAAATTTGATCGAATATCCGGCGGTGACCTGGGCCGATGTACATAATCGGTATCAATCAAAGATCAGGGTCAAAGATGGCCAATTAAGAATCCTTCCGGTTCAGTATATCCGAACAGGCGCACAACCAGAAATCGGAGGGACATCGTTAGGGAGTCTCAGTCCAACAAACACTGATATCTGCCATACATCGCAGATCACAGGAACGGCGGCCCGGGACGCAACTCCACCCAAAATGACCGAAGAAGTGATCGAGGACAGAGTTCTCGGGGACCCATGAGCAAAAAAGGTTTTGATAAGCATGCCGATCCCACAGAGGCACCTCGATTGTCGGAGTATAACTTTAACGTCGACACATCAGGTATTGTATCGGCAATTGGAAGAATCAAAGATACCAGATGGCCAGGCCCATACAAACCGATCCTTCCCAAAGAAACCCCAATATGATGAGTAAGCATCACGGCACACATGGACACAGAACCGAGGATTGCAGGAAATTAAGAGAGGAGGTAGCCCGTCTATTCAACGAGGGTTACCTTCGAGAGTCCTTAAGTGATCGAGCTAAAAATCATTTCAGAGAAAGGGACACCAACAGGAAAAATGAACAGGAAGATCTACAGCAGTCGGCGGGGTCGATATTCCACAAGGGTTCGTGTTCAAATGCACTAAGGTATCAATTACTAGGGAGAAACAGACCCGAGATTATGTGCCAGAAGGCACCGTATCATTCAATGATGAGGAAGCAGAAGGAATTTCTGAACCTCACAGAGACGCTCTGGAGTAGCTCGGCCTACAAGACCAAATATCATCCAATCCACGGTCATGGAACAGCTCGGCCTACAAGACCAAATCGTGCCCGTAGCTCAGGTCCTGAATGGTTTTAACATGGCCAGCGAAAAGACTAAAGGAGAGATCATTTTACCAGTAAACGTGGCCGGAACTATTCAAGAAACCAAGTTCCATGTAATCGAGGGCGACATGAGATACAACGCCCTACTCGGGAGGGCCTGGATTCACAATATAAGGGCAGTCCCTTCGACTCTCCACCAAATGATGAAATTCCCTACACCGGACGGGGTGAAAACAATACACGGGGAGAAGCATGCTGCAAAGGAAATGTTCGCGGTCGATGAGGTGATACCGATATCAACACTTTCAACGTCGAAGGGATCAAACATCAAAGGAAAACGGGAAACCAAATAGCAATCACATCCACTAGCCTCGACTGAATCAAAAAAGCAGGAATGGAGGGAGAAGAAGATGATGATTATTAGACCCCTTGAACCTCTGTTATTCCCGAAGATTTCGACTCCACCAAATCAACAGTCGAAGAGCTGGAACAGGTTATATTGATCGAGTAACTGCCCGAATGAAAGGTATACCTGGGTACGGGTTTAACCCCCAAACTTATGAAAAAACTCATTAAATTTCTTATTGATAACATGGATTGTTTTGCTTCGTCCCACTTAGACATGACAGGGATCCACCAGAGATAACAACACATTGATTGAGTCTGGATCCGAAGTTCAGGCCAGTGAAACAGAAGAGAAGGCCCCAGTCCGAGGTAAAACACGCATTCATCAAGGACGAGGTAACTAAACTTCTAAAAATAGGATCCATTCGGGAAGTAAAATATCCCAAATGGATAGCAAATGAGTCGTATTCCCTAAAAAAGGGAATAAACTTAGGATGTGTGTAGATTATAAGGATTTAAACAAGGCATGCCTGATCACGCTCAACTATGTCTAATAGAAGACTAAACGGGCGTTGCAAATATAATCCGGGGTATTATGCCCAGAGTCGATCCCACAGGGAATTTACGTATCAATCAAGTCTTTAGAATACGCAACTTTTACTCAATCAATTCTCTCAAGACTTTTTAATATAAATTGGTGATGTTTTACTAATTCTACTGACAGTAATAATAACTAACAATTACTAACAATGTGTTGTAAACAATTATGATAAAGGTCTAAGGTTATGGTTTCCCCCGTAGGTGAACTTAATTCTCAGATACTTCTTACAGTTTGATTAGTTGTCTCTATCAATCATGAACACTCTATCTACCATAAATCTCTCTCAAGTAATTATGATAATTTACTAGACGCACTCTCTCAAGTTACGCTAGCTAGATTGCATTACAGTTCACTTTAGATTGCACCCGAGGTATCGTTATCTCTAATCCAACCTCTAAACCCTCGGTTATGACTTTCGTCTATACTCCGGGAGTGATGTTGTTCAAACAACTACCTAAATATGCACTCTCTCTCAAGTAGATACATAATAAATAGGAACAGCTAATTGAGGGCCCTTTCAATCAACTACAACAAGAACGTAGTTGAACAATTAGAGATAAATCAACCAAACAAAACTATATTAATAACACAAGAAGTTTATCCCCAACGGGTTCTACCAAAACCCTAGATTAAAGAAGTTATCTAGACATGTTCATAAGAATCAAACCCAAAATAAATTGCATAATTGAACTACAAAGTAATGAATAGAAGATGTAAGAATCAATGTTTTGTCACTTCAATGGTTTTCTCTCTTTGAATCCTTTGAACCCTTCGAATTCTCCTTCAAGTTGTGTTTACGGGGTCTATTTATATGTTTAGGACGAACCCTAAACGTGTAGGAGACTTCTATTCCAACCGGGAAACACTTAAACTCTTCAAAATCTTGAATTTAGCCGGAACAGGGGCCTGGAGTTTGGGCCCTAACGCCTGGATAACGCCAGTCTAAGGCTGGCGTTCAGCTCTAACGCCTGGCTAACGCCAGGAAGGGTCAGGCGTTTCAGCTCTAATGCCTGGCTAACGCTAGGCAGGGTCAAGCGTTTGGGCTCTGGCGCCCGGCTATAGCCCGGTGCACTCCTTCTCGCCTCTTGAGCGTATTTTTGATGT
>ML401739.1:35584-64235 GCA_005239525.1 Nicotiana knightiana
GACACTCCAGTCAAAGCAGTTAAGCAAATCTTAAGAATTCCTGATTTAAGGTATTTATCCTGTGAGTCAAAAAATTGAGCCTAACCGTCACAACCAAAGTACTGACTATTCTCAAGGCATTAGCACGTTTCGAGATATTGCTACTATTAAGCCCTTAACCATGTGATTCCTACTCTTAAAAATTAAAAACTACCTACACCCGGTTCAATTAAAAACCCTTGGAAAAGAACTGTGGCCCAAAGAAAAACCAAGGGGGAATTACTATACTACCTAAAACAAAACAAAAAAAAATCTTTTTGGTATTTTCTCTAGACCTACTTCCTTCAAGAAAACTGTCAATGAGATCCATCGTCAGGAAAAGTCCACATATTTCTAATAAATTATTTTTTTCTATTTTTTTCCTTCTTTAAAAATAAACACTTTCCAACAAGAAAACACTTTCCAACAAGAAAACTAAAACTACTAACAAGAATACACACTAAACACAACAAATCACAACAAANGGAAGGTGTAAGAAACTCCCTGGTCCACTAGATTTCCATTGATTTCGATTTCATGCTCCTTTGAGCACATGCTTGAATCACTTTATGCCTCCACTTTGAACTTATGAATTGAACCCCAATTTTTGATTCTGCTCTATGATCATGCTCATGGGGTGGTGGAACAAATCTGCCTGGCCCAATAAAACCATGTAATAATCTGCGCTTCTTGGATTTTCAATGAAATGTGTACTCCCTACTTTCTGGCAGAAAGAATTCAAGAATGTAGGCATGTTGTTCTTTATCCCTCAGCTCATCAGGTGGTTCGGATAATTCTATTTGCATATCCTCATCCCAGCACAATGTGAACAAATGGTTGGTGTGAGTACCAACATCATCAACAATAATGACACTGGGTGGTTCTTCAATAGATGGCTCGGCCAGCGGGTTCTCTCTTTCCTCAACATATACATGTTTCCATACCTCTTTTTCCTCAAGTGCTAACACCCAATCTGCTAGTTCTTCACCGTTCATATCATCCAGATTCGCGAAACATTCATCCAAAGAGTTCCCAATTATCAGACAAGCATCATCTTTTTCTGGGATCACATTCACAGCATTAATCAGAGAGCAGTTGGCAAACTCACTGGGTTTCCTCATAGACTTCTGAACGTTGAAAGTGATTTCTTCATTGTTAAGCCTCATCTTAAGTTCACCAGTCTCACAATCAATAAGAGCTCTGCCTGTGGCCAAAAATGGCCTTCCCAAGATTATGGGAATTTCCTCATCTACCTTGCAGTCTAATATCACAAAATCAGCAGGAAATACAAACTTTCCCACTTGCACCAAGACATCATCCAGAATACCCGACGGTCTCTTCACCGTCCTATCAGCAAGTTGCAGCAGCATGGAGGTGGGCCTGGCCCTACCTATCCCCATTCTTTTATATATGGCCAGTGACATCAGATTAATGCTGGCCCCCAAGTCACATAGAGATTTGGTGAAAGTTAAGTTTCCAATAGTACACGGAATTGTAAAACTCCCTAGGTCAGATAACTTTTCAGCAATAGGATGTGTCACCACCGCACTACAAGTCTGAGTAAGGGTGACAGTAGCTAGATCTTGGAAGTGAACTTTTCTGGACATCAATTCCTTCATCATTTTAGCATACCCAGGCATTTCTTTCAATGCATCAATCAATGGAATATTTACCTGTATCTGCTTTAGCATGTCCAAGAACTTCTTGTACTGTTCATCCTTTTGGTATTTAGCCAGCCTCTGAGGGAATGGAGCTGGCGGTCTCTTTTTCCCAGTGATTTGGGACTTTTCTTTCTCAGCCACCACCTCAACTACCGGCTTCTGAGTCATCTCCACTTCTTTTTCAGTCTCACTCTGTGCTCTGGGTTCTTCCTCACTAGGTTGCACTGTTGCCTTGGTCAAGTTCGTTGGATCATCAAGTTCAGTCGGCATGGGTACCAGTGTCTCGGTCTGTATGCTTTCATGAGCTCTTTACAGTTCCAAATTTAATTCTCTACCACTGCGAAGAGTCACTGCCATCAGCTGCCTTAGGCCCTGGTCCACATGATTTACTTGAGTATCTGCAGGTAAAGTTCCAGGTGGATGACTGTTTACTGCCATAGATATCTGGCCCAACTGTATTTCAATATTTTTAATAGCTGCATCATGTACATATACTCTTTCACTGATTTTGTCATTTAACCCAATTACCTGCTGCATCATAGCTTCTAACCTGGCAAACCCATCTTCTTGCCTTCCTCCTTGTTGTTGTTGAGGAGGGTAGTATGATTTTTGTTGATTCTGATGGGTATAACCTTGTGGTCTCTGATATGGTGCTGCATTACCTTGTGGTCCCCTGACACCCATATTTCCACTATTCTGCTGTTGGTGAGGTGTCCTATATGGTTGAACTTGCTGACCCCAGTTCTGCCCCCCTGTCTCTGGCTTCCATAATTCGACACATAATTCATATTTTCTAGATAAGGAGGGTGATGACATTCTGTATTCCAGTGATTACCAAGTGGTTGACTAATGCAAGAAGTGCACAAGCCCCCATTGGTTGTGTCAACGATGTGTACTTGTTGTTTTTGTCCCCATTCTTCCACCTTCTTAGTAAGTATACTCATTTGTGTTATCAAGGTGGCCATGTTCTCTGCAATGGTATTAGAAGGATCGAATGGCACTAAATGAACTACAGGAGCAATGAGTGCATTCCTTGTTGTCCATCCTGAATTCTGTGCCATTTTATCAAGTAAGATTTGACTCTCTCTCCAAGTTTTGCTCAGGAATGCTCCACTAGCCGAAGCATCAACATTTGCTTTCACAGTATCAGCTAAACCCATGTAGAAACGCTGCCCCAACATTTGCTCTGGAATACTATGATGTGGACAGATAACCAGCATCCCCTTAAATCGTTCCCATGTCTCTTGCAGTGTTTCAACTGGTTTCTGTCTGAAGCTCAACACTGAAATGCTCCCAGACCATCTGATACTTAATCCGAACATACACCCAAGTCCAAAATTATCATACGAACCTATTTGAACCTTCAAATCTCGATTTCGAGTCCGTTTACTTCAAACGCAAACCTTAGTCAACTCTTTCAACTTAAAGCTTTCGAATTGACAATTTTCTTTCCAAATCAACTCTGAACTTCTCGAAATTCAAATCCAACTACACGTACAAGTCTCAAGGCCTCAAAATTCCGATCAACATGAAAGATCTCAAAATGATCGGTTGGGTCGTTAAAGAGCAATTATACTTCTACTTGGAAGTCTGAGGTCGCGGTAAGTTGTGTCCTGGTCCCAGAAGAAAAAGATGCGCATTTTCCTATCTATTATGTTAGTAGAACCTTAGGTGACGCCGAAACGATGTATCCCCACTTAGAGAAATTAGTGATCGCCTTATTAAGCACATCTAGGAAACTAAAATCATACTTTCAATTTCACCCCATATATGTCGTGACCTCGTAGCGGCTAAGGAATGTTATGCATAAACCCGAGCTCTCAGGCCGACTTGCAAATTGGGTTGTAGAAGTTAGCGGGTATGATATTGAGTACAGGCCCCGAACCACTATAAAGTCTTAGATTTTGGCAGACTTTGTGGCTAACTTTATGATGGCCTTGATCCCCGAGGTCGAGAAAGAATTATTTCTTGCCTGGGGGGACTAGCTCGAGGGTCTGGACCCTATTGATGGATGGTGCTTCTAACGCGAAAGGGTGCATGTTTGGAATCGTATTAAAACCACCCATAGGTGATTTATTAAGGCAATCTATTAGAACCGGGAAATTGAGTAACAATGAAGCTGAATATGAGGCCATGATTGCAGGTCTAGAACTAGTTAAGAGCCTGGGGGCTGAGGTAATCGAATTAAAGTGCAACTCCCTCCTCGTTGTTAACCTTAACCAATTCAACGGGACATTGAAGTAAAAGAATACTAGATGAGCAGATACTTGAATAATTTGCAAGTGACATTACATCAGTTCAAGGAATGGACATTCCAACATGTACCCCGAGAATCAGAATAACGAGGTCGATCCGTTGGCTAATCTAGGCTCATCAGCCGACTCTGATGAATTCAATTCTAAAGCGCTGGTGAAATTGATGAACTCAGTGATAGATGAAGGTCACGCTGAGGTAAACTCAACAAGCTTGATTTGGGATTGGAGAAACATATACATAGACTACCTTCAGAAAGGGAAATTACCATTAGATCCCAAAGAATCGAGGGCCCTACGAACTAAGGCTGCCAGGTTTAGCTTCGTTTGAGGAAACCTATACTGAAGATCTTTCTTTGGACCTTAGCGAGGTTCTTGGGTCACGGGGAGACCGACTACATGATGAGCGAAGTCCATGAGGGTACTTGTGGAAATCATTCGGGAGCAGAATCCTTGGTTCAAAAATTTATCAGGGCCGATTATTACTGGACGAGATGGAAAAGGATGCAAAATACTTTGTTCAAAAGTGTAAAGAATGTCAAAGGCACGCCCCGATGATATCCCAACCAAAGGAGACATTTCACCCTTTTTTTTCCCTTGGCTGTTGTCGTGGGCACCTGGCAAAGCCCAGTACATCTTACTTATGACCGACTACTTCTCCAAGTGGGTCGAAGCACATGCGTTTAAGAAAGTTATAGAAAAAGAGGTCATCGACTTCATCTGGAATCATATAATATGCCGGTTCGGGGCACCGACTGATCACGTGTGACAACAGGAGGCAATTCATTGGTGGCAAGATTAATAGATTCTTTGAAGACCACAAAATCAAAAAGATTTTATCAACACCTTACCACCCAAGTGTGAACGGTCAAGTGGAGTCAACAAACAAGACTATACTGCAGAACTTGAAGAAGAGGTTGACCAACTCAAAATAAAAATGGAAGGAAATTTTTCCCGAGGTCCTATGGGTATATCGAACGAATTCAAAGTCGAGTACCGGTGAAACACCATTCTCTCTAGTCTACGACGTAGAAGCTTTGATTGCGGTAGAGGTAGGAGAACCGAACATAAGATTCCAATATGCTACGGTAGCGTCAAACGACGAGGCCAAGGCCACACTCTTAAATTTAGCAGAAAAAAGGCGAGAAGCTGCCTAGTCCGGTTAGCAGCTCAAAAGCAAAGAATAGGGAGATACTACAACCGAAGGGAAAACCTTCGACACTTCCAAGTTGGGGACTTGGTATTGAGAAAATTTACATTGTATACCAAGAACCTGAATGACGGGAAACTAGTTCTGAACTAGGAAGGACCGTATATATTCACTGGTATAACCGGGAAAGGCTCGACCAGCTCGAGTCCGAAGATGGTGTACAACTACCCAACAATTGGAATGTGGAACAATTAAAGCGGTACTACTGCTAAGGTATGAACATGATCTTCTTTGTGGTTTATTACACTTTGAACTAACCTGTGATGGTACTCAATTGAAGTCAAATATAAGGATTAGGTTTGAAAGTTGTTGCACTCTTTTTCCCTTGGACCCATTTTTTCCCAAGTGGGTTTTATGGCAAGGTTCTTAACGAGGCAATAGTAATCGTGCTACCCTAGTTTTGAATACTGGTCTAAGATTGGGGATTGTTGATCGTCCATGTCAGATCAATAGTATTTGAGCCCTCAAAATTCAGTCTCGAATACTAGGGGGCCATCACGCCATAAGTCAAGAACCGAAGTCCTAAGTTCAGAAATTTAGAAGGCATTCCTATTCGATATTAAAAGCCAAGGCTTGAATATTAGGATTAATTGTAAGGGTAAAATGGTCAAACAAATCATGCCCTCATAGCTCATTCTTGCCATGGAAGATAGCTCACCGTCGATATTCAAAGTAATAAAAGAAAATTTCCTTCTATGTTTCATCGTTTCACATTTGCACAAGCAATATTATCATTAAGTTACGTAGAATGAATATTGGGTTCAAAACCCTTACGCTTACGAGCCTCCCCGAATCGGAGACTGCTACCCCACGATAATATCGAGAGCGGGCTACTAAATCCCGAAGGCACTGAGCCTACTAGGCAGGGCCCAAACACGAAAAACTACGGCCAACTTAAATGGCTCGAAGACGTCTGAGTAAGTACATAAAATGTAAGGTCCTTACATATTCTTAATCCACAAAAAAGATTACTTCAGTTCCGGTCAAGTTACTCGATCTCGACCGGAGTCAAAGCAACTCAGAGTTATTACTTAATCCAGGCCTCATGCGGGCTTTGGGGGAACGAACAATTTAGGTGACGCCAAATTCTATGCTAAGACATCAATGGCATATTATGAAGACTAAACACAAGTTATAAGCCTTAAACATAAGCAAATTAAGAAAAATAAAGGACACAATGTATATCCAAAGTAAATTTTTTATACATACCAAAACGTATTTACAGAGGCGCTATGAAACGACCCCAAAATACAAAATATGTATCCTCAAGAAAGAATAAAAAATAAACTAAGGCATTTCCTTCCTAGTCTTCGTCGAAGCACGACTTGCTGCCCAAACCATCAGGCTGGTATCTCGCTCTGGCCTCCGCTTCAAGCATCTTCGCCTCTTCGATCTCAGCTGCTAGGTCAATACTCCAGAAATAGATCTCCTCAAGGGTCTCTCTCCGAGACAGCCAATTCACGTACTCGGCCTTTCTTATTACTCGGGCTTCGGCTACCTCCACGTCGTTCTTGTCTGGGCCAACATGTCCTGAACTTTGGAGGACTTGTTCAAAGTCGCCTCCAATTTATTCTGCAGTGTAGTGTATGCTTGGCCGAGAGCACCCCGTTCTGTAATGGTCGAGTCGAGTTGTGCCCGGAGCTCCTCGTTTAGCCGAAAGCATTTGTCATCTTTTTCTCTCATCACCTTTAGTTGTACTTTGGTCGATGCTAGATCCTCTTTGCTGACCCGCTCCGAGGCCAGGAATCCATTTTTCCCCTCAACTCCCCAACTGAGGCTTTGACCTCGTCCATTTCGTCCCTAAGCTGGTCAATCAGGTCTATTTTCTCTTGGACCTACGAGGTTGCGGCGTTAGTAATTGCGCTTAACCTCTCATTTTTTATCTCAAACACTCTTACCTTTTCAACTAGAAGGGCGTGTTCCTATTTCGCCTTCGAGGCCTCCTTTTTGGATTTCTTAGCTCGGCTTGAAGGACAGAGTGATCCCGGAGGACTTCATCTTTCTGCTCACAAAGAGATTTGAACATGTCCTCCTGCCGGACCTGGTCCTTGAGATCAAACTCGAGGTGACTCATCTCCATTTGGAACTGGTGGAAGCTCTCATGATGAATCACCAAGGCTTGAGATATAAAGAGAGAAAAATCGTTCAAATGTCGTTAAGGAAAATAGAATTCTATAAAGGCACAAAAGGAAGAAGGCATACCCTATTCAGCGCCTGTTGGGCCTCGTTGAAGAGGATCTGCGCATCCAACTCGTTCATTTTCACTTGGTCTTCCTTGGTTACCAAGGAACGAAGATAGCTGGCCACACTGACTGGCTTGGATAACATCCTAGTATCCGTCGGTACTGTGAACATAATCGTCTTCTTCCGGTCAAGGTCCACACTCGGGACAAGAAACTATTTTTTGAGATTTGGGCTCAAACTTTGCGTACCGAACTCCGGCAGTGCATCTCTTTTTAGGATCTCCAGATGGCCAAAATCAAAATAGTCTTCCAGCATGCCGACATTTATGCCTTCGGAAAAAAAAATTAAGGGCCTCGTCTGCGGCCTGTGACTCCTCGGTCGATTTTTTATAACGGCCCGAGCCTCATCTAAAAAAGGCTCCATGTGAGATGATGACTCCAGGTTGTCGATGATGTCGGCATTTCTCGAGACAGCCTCTTTCGAAATCGGAGAAGCTTTTTGAGAAGCAGTGGCCACTTGTTCCTCCTCGGGTTCCTGAACTGGGTAGGATTCAGCCTTACAATCACCCCTCCTTCGAGGCTGCTAGATCTTGCGCAACGTCGATTGGTTCATGGACGACGAACTCCATGTCATCATCCTCGGTGTAGTCCCTGGGCCGATAGAGAGATTTAGGGTCATGGGCCCTAGCACAAGTACTTTTCTTGGTACTCTTTCTAACCCTATCTATGATCCTCTTCTTCTTGTCCTCGATAGGATAATCCGAGGAGTCAGGGGACCTTTTATTTTTTCTTGTTTTCTCCTCCTTTTTCGCAGCAGCTTCGGCAGTAGGCTGCACCAAAATAGAGGTTTTTTCAGAAAGGGACGAGGCCACGACCTCGGTAATTGCCCGAAGTATAGTGGTATTGGGCAAACCTGTGAAAGGAAAAGTCTTAGTCAGAATAACGATGAAATGGAAATGACTTATAGGGAAATGCAACCAGAAGAAGAGGGACACTCACCATGGGAACGATGCTCCCATTTGCCCTTGGAGAGCTTAAGCCACTCATGCTCGAAATAGGTGAGTTGTTTGTAGATGCCCCCGATCCACTCCCTAAAATGAGGGATCGCATTGGGGACTCGGGTGGAAGCTGCATATAAGAAAAATGAGTATTGAGAAAACAGGGGAAATTCAAGGGAGTAAATTAAAGGGAAATAGAATTACATTTTGTGTTCCACTTCTCGGGGAACTGCAGGAACTAGGAGGGAATGAGGTCTTCGTTCTTTATCCAAAAAAATCTCCCCTGCTAACCCTTGGTCTCTGTCCTCGTCGATGCAGGAAAAGGAAGCCTTCTTTGCCCGTAGGGCAAGCTTGACTAACCCCCCTCAAAATATTTGGCCGCTGTAAACGCGGAGCAGATGGTCGATCATGAACTAGGGATCCTCCATGTTGTTGGAAAAGTGGTAGAGAAGGGTCACGGTCCTCCAAAAGGATGGGTGGATTTTCTCGAGGCAGATCTCGTACCTCTTGTAGAAATCAAGGACCACAGTGTACATCAGACTGAGCGTGAAGGATACGTATAAACGCTTAAGTATCCCTCTGTGTGCGTCGTAATATCCTCATCGGGACTGGGAACGACCACGTTTTTGCCTTCCCATTTACAACCCCCCCCCCCAGACCGCTTAGAGCGTCTCATCGGTGATGGAGCAGACATACCTCCACACCTCCTCACCTCGATCTCCCTGTTTGGAGGCTTTTTCGACCTTAAATTCGTTATCTATGGAGCAGCCTCCGGGGATAAATTCGGTAAGAGGAGGTTCTGGGGCTGCTACCGAAAGGGGTGCCTCGATGTCTGTAACCGGGGTAGATGCTGAAGGGGCAGTGTTTTGAGGCACCGATTTTAAGGTTTTTGCCATCTTGATCTGGGAATATGAAGGTTTGAAGGCTGATATGAAGGTTTGACGATTGATATGAAGATTTGAAGGTCTAGTTTGAAGATTCAAAGGCAAAGTATGAAGATTTGAAGACAAGAGAGGAAGATATGGTGAACAATTTATGAAGATTTGTAAGATTGATGAACAAATAGAAAACCCGAGGGTACCTCAAGAAGATTCGAAATCAGAAAGTAAAAAAGTGAAACAGGGAAACCGGAGCTTTTATAGGGAAGAAATAATTAATGCGTGACGTTTCGCATTCGGTGCCTAACGAGGTGGTTAACCAGCGGCTGACATGTGTCTGAAGCCAGAGCGACGCGACTTATGGGATGTTTCGGCGACTTGTCAACTCGCTTTTAGCGTACGGAGGAAGGAACCGGGGTCAACTAATCACTTCTCATTATTTCTATGAATCTACTCTCCGAAAAGTGAGGGGATTATCTGTGTACGGATAAAATCAGGGATAAGGTTATCCTCGATTTCCCGGTGAAGAAACGAAAAGACGATTTGGTTTGACGCAGTCTGAGGTAAAGTTGAGGGCTCCCCAGATCAGAGACCGGGGGGGGGACAAATGACACGCCAAGATTCGGACATGGCCAAACACGAGAGGAATCAAGCTCGAGCAAAACAAAGAATCGATGCCAAAGGGAAGACGGTTGGAGAGAACGAATGAGGGGTCGAAATATTCGCCATCAACCGGATAATACTGCACGAATCTCACCCAATACCATCTGCGGATCATGATTTACTAGAAGAGGAGGATTTTTACCTTATTTAGATTTGTATTAGGATTGAAACTCCCCTAGTATATAAAGGGTCACCTTTTTAGTAAATAACCACTGTTGGCAAGTTCATTTTTGTCTTCTAGCTATTGTTCAAAGTGTTCTTCAGCTACTCATTTTCTATAATTGCAACGAGCCCAACTCGAGGGTTCGATTAGAATCTAGTCAACATTCAACTTAAAGTCAGGCTTAATTGTTCCATAACGTTTAGTTGATCGTTTTGTCTCTCTAATTTAATTATTTATTGTTCTTAGATCATTCGTTTTTAATTAAATTGCGTATAAATTTAATTGTTTCTCATTTTAAGGGTAAACAAGATTCACTATGACCTTTTTTTTTTCATCAAGGAAAATATGGAAATATCTCGCAACGTGTATAAGGGCTCTTAGTTGATCTCTCCACTCAACTAAATGTGTGCGTCGCATTCATTTTATTACAAACATAAAGAAAGTCCGGAGACAATGAAGTTAAAGCCTATATGAATATATGATACATCTTTCTAAACAAAACACTCTAACATGACGTAAGGATAAGATTATACAAGTTGTTATTGAGTATCCATTTCAATTTATGTTTGAAGAGTTACAAATGATACATCTGATGAATAAAGACTCTTAACATGTTTAGGAAAATATGGGATTATGCAAGTTGTTGAGTATCCATTTTGCGTTATGTTTTAAGAGTTACATATGATACATCTTGTGAACTAAACCTCTTAACATATTGAGGTACTGATGATATTATACTTGTTGCTGTTGAGTATTATATTTGTAAAGTTACTACATCAGTTCGTAAATATAAAGGAAGACAACAACCTTAAGAGCAGATAAAGACATTCTGATTTGTTACATAACTATACAATATATTTTCCTTGTATCGTTTCATCTGTTTTATAAATTTTAGCCAAAGATCTATTATTCATTGTAATATATAATTGTATTGTTGTAATTGTTGAGAGTATAGGTTGTCTGAATTCTACCTAGAAGCAAACCACTAGTTTTAGGATAGCGTAGGAGAAAAATCCTACTTTTACTTGCGATGGAAAAAAATTCCCAAAGTAATTTGAGCAAAACATGATAGGATAGGTTATGAGAATACACCAAGTTTTTAGAATAAAACACGTAGAGGACAATGTACACTTTCTTGGAGGCAAAAGGAAACCCATTTCCACTGGCCTTCTACCTTTATTTAGTCCATATCTCATATTGGCACAAGGTTTATCCAAAATATTACAACGAAAGAGTTCTACATAGGCACATCATTCATATAGAGGAGCAGAGATTGTCTTCTTTCTTCCTTTTTGGACCAGAGATTCATGAAAACTAGATAACCTACAGAAAACCCCTAGATAGCAATGGTTAGATCAATTTCCTCAGGCTTGAAAACAGAAATAACAACAGATACAGATAAAATCAAAAGTTAAATTAGATGGAGAACCCCTTGAGTGGAGCAAATTTGGTCAATATCTCGACTTCCTTCTCTGCTGACTTCTGTTTCTTGAGCTTCCATTCTGAGCTTTGGGAGTTAGCCACCTGAATTTCATCAACTATCTTTGGAAGATTGTCCATGACCATTCTTTGCTTTGTTTTTGCTTCAGCTATCTTCTTGTTAGTTCTGCCAGCAACCTTGGCTAATGCAGCTCGACGTGATTGCAAGATGGCAATCTTTTCATCAATTTCCTTTATAGCTGAGGAAGTAGACACGTCTTCAACCTCAAGTAGAGCTATTTCTTGCTTTGAGGCATTGTATTCATCCCTTAGTGTAGAAACATGAGTCACTTTAGCCTCGACGTCAGCAAAGAATTTGTCAGCTTCTTTAGCTAATCGCTTAGCTTTCAGGAAATAATTGCTGGCCGATGGGATTTCTTGGATTAGCTTTAGCATTGAAAGCTCTCTAGCACTGAGGTTAGGATCGTTTTGGAGCTCCAACGACAAGGTTGTGATTTCGGTAATTTTTTCCGAGGTAAATAAAGCAGGAAAACCAATATTTAGGAGGTTAACAAGTTTCTTTCGACCTTCAGTCATTTCTTTTTCTCTCCAACAGCCAAAGCTAATGCATGGACTTTGGTGAAGAGGTAAAAGTAGAATATCATCAAGTGAATTAATATAATTGTCGAAATCCTCTGGAGCTACTTCAACAGGAAACTCCTTGAGAGAAGTTGATGGTTCCTGCTGGCAGGCTAGAGTGATGGTTGCATTGTCATCAGATGCTGGAACACTCTCCAATAATGAACTTTCTGGTTCTTTTGGTGCTTCATTGTTTTCTATGTTTTCTTCCTTAATTAGGAGTGCATCGGGGACTTCAGTATTAGTGATGTTAGAATGAACTTTCTTCCATAAGTACCGTCCTTGCTGCTTCAGATTGGACTTCCTTTTCCGTGAAGAAGCTCCGCCAGTTTTACAGGCCTTTCCAGGGTGAGGTAATTGAGATTGTGGCTTAGCTTCTGCTGTAGATGAATGTGAAGTGTGCAATTAAAATGTTTAAGGAATAATAACTACGTTAATATGTGCCTCAACATGTTCCACAGAAGGCTTTAAAGACAGCTAAAAAGCAAAAACAAACATTATCAAGTAAATACAAAGGCATCATGGATATCAGAAAGCAAAAACTTTTTTTGTCCTAACAATCGGCTAGAAAAGTGAAACTGAATCTTTGTGGTTAGTATCATGACAAAGTAAAGACCAAGGCTGTGAACTTCGCAAAGGCTATCTTCAGTTGGGTTCTAACGTACAACTGGTGTGATCTAAATATTTTTAAAAATGACTTATACCTAACTTAAAAGTTTTAAAAATCAACATCATTAACAGCTACAAACATACAGCCAGGTTAATTTTCATCGCTGTTCTCGTCGAAGGTTTGCCACCTTGTAATTAAGGATTTCCTTGGAAATAACTTAGTGCTAACATGTATAGAATGACTTACAGCAATTTGCCACCTTATAACAAGGCTATTAACGGACAGCACTCAATGGGCAAATTTATTGGAATTAAGGTATATGCCAACTTGTGAGTAAATAGAAAGGCCAATTCAGCAGGAATGAAGACCGCCGATGTTAAAGGAACAATTATATTAAGCAACCTAAGCCAGAGCTCAGGCCATTTACATGGTGCCAGGATTCCGGATCATAACCTGGCTTATTATCTTTCAGATTGGTACTAATAATATCTCATTGACCTTTAGAGTACAGTAACCCCATGAGGTGGAAGCAGGGCGTAGCTACGTGTTGGAACGAGGGTTCAACTGAATTCCCTTCGCCCGGATATTATATTGTGTAAATAGGGAAGAAGTGAATTTTTCTGTTATATATAAATGGTTGAACCCCCTTAACATAAGGAAACGTTTGAGTATAGTGGCAAAGGGGTTAACAAATTACTTTATAGCTTGTTTGGATGGTTGTTACATGTTGTATTGTAACGTATCGTTACTTTAAATACAATGTTTGTTTTAATTGTTACTTAAATTTTATTTTATCGTGTTGTTAAATCCATCGTTATGTAACAACGAAAATTGTCATTTTATGTAACAACCGAGTTGGTTTGGTCGCATCATTACCTTATCTTTTCCCCACTCATTTTGCGCTTCTTTATTATTAAAGAATCCTATTTTATCCTCTATCCTACCTTTTATATAATAATTCTACCTAATATCATACTTTTCTTTGTAATATTGTAAGTTTATTCTTCATATTGTTGGTCTGACATCATGAGGCGATGACAAATAATACAATTTATCCAAACATTATATTCATCAAGACAATATAGTACAATATAATACAATACAATATGACACATTGTGAAATGACATATAACAACCATCCAAACAAGTTGTTAGGTCACAGATTCAAAATCCTAGGTGTGACATTCTAATATTTTTATGAGTCAACTTGTATATAACTATGTATTCCTAGCTTAGCCACTGGTGGAAGTAGAATAAAAAAATACTCTTAAAATTGATGACACCTCGAGGTATTATAGTACCAAAAGGTAGAAAGGGGAGAATGATTAAGAGAAATAGAAAATGAAAGAAGAATACGAGAGAGGATAAATTCTTAAGATATTAATTCATCATTTTAAGTGTCCAAACAAAGTACAAGAGGTCCAATTTTGGTGGCACACGGAGATTTGGCTATGTGTTAACTCACTTGAATTTTAATTCAGGAACAAGATTAAAGAGAACCTAGGAGGTTGCACAGCCAAAAAGAGGAGAAAACAACAAGAATAACCTTAGCCAAGAAAGAATAAAAACTAAGAAAAAGAATACAAGAAGATACAATCAGATTGCATAAAGACTCAAGAACCTGCAAAAAGACATGACGTACTTTCAATGTTTAAGCTCACGAAGAATGTAAGATGAAAAGAAACTTCAACCACACGTTCTTCAATCCCGCAAGATTGCAAGAAGCGTTGAATAAAGGAAGAACAGTGAAATAAAAAGTAAATCACGTTTTTGAAACAAGAGCTTAGAAATACCAATCACCAATATTTATTTTCAGCATATTAAGCCCTTTAAACAGGCCTTACAATGAGTAAAATTGATAAGGTTAAGGAAAACTAATCCTAATTAAACTAGAATGAGAATAAGGTTAAGAAAACATATCCTAACTGTTAGAATAGCTATGCAAATATATATATAATTAGTCATAGTCTCATAGGTAATAGGAGTAGGTTATATATTATGTGTACTTATAAATAGGGTTCATTGTATTACAATTAACATAATAATATATTTTTCCCCCGTGCATTCTAACATGGTATCAGAGCTAACGTGAGAGATTCATCCCTGTGCAAAAATATCAGCGAATACGGGAAGAAAAAATTAGTTAACAGGAAAATTTTTCGGTGACTGCAGGTCTGTCCGATTTAAAAGTTCCTTTTTGTCGTTGTTGTGCAAAAAGCAACACCACTACGAGATAGATCACCCTCCGGCGACCAACCCCGAAAAAAATCTCTGCCAGGTAACCTCTCACGTGCCCTCACGCACAGCTGAATTTACAGGCGAGACCTCCAATCCACGCGCCGGTGTGTACAGGTTGTTCTGGCCATTTTTTGGCCCAGCTTCTTTAGGACAGGTTTCCCGGGAGGTGATTCCGAGCTTGTCCATATAATTTTCTTTCTAATCCGACAACTTTGAAATTTTCCAGCGAACTACCGTGCTTTCCGGCATGAACAGTGTTTTCTTCCTGTTGTGAATAGTTTTTTCCCAACTATTTCATCAGTTTTCCCATAGGAGTTATTGACTTGTACTATCTCAAGTGAAGACCTTGATTTTCAACTCCATTTGACTAAGAAAAAAAAACATAAGTGTTATGATTTGGCATTCCAAAGTTAACCATACGACTTTTAGTCAAGAATTTGAGAAAATGGTTGTAGAAAAATGGGATCCAATACTATGAATAGATGGATGGTCTCTTTACCGGATTATATTGAGTTCCTTCAATAAAAAGCGTGTAAACATACATCTTCAGAGATAGCTTTCGTTGTTCGAACCGGTAATGGCGTGACTTGTGTCTCCCAATCTTCATCGTCCGAGTGTTGGTTCATTGATTCAGGTGCATCTGATCACATCTCTGGTAACAAATCTCTTTTCACTACTATTTCATATTCTCAATCTCTTCCAACAGTCACAATGGCCAACGGGTCTCAAACTATGGCAATTGGAATAGGTCAAGCAAGTCCACTTCCTCCTTACCTTTAGATTCAGTTTTCCATGTTTCTGATAGTCCTTTTAAACTCATAGTCGTTAGTGGCGTAGCCAAATCACTTAAATACTCTGTTTTATTTCTTGATGACCTTGTTTTTATACAGGAACGCAGTACAGGGCGGATCATTGGTACCTGGCGTGAATCAGATAGTCTTTATTACCTTATCCGTGCAAAATCACATGGACTCACATCTTGTCTTTCTTTCAACAATCACTTGTCTTATTACTGATTCACCGGATTTATTACATAAACGGTTGGGACATCCCGATTTGCCAAAACTTCAAAAAATGGTACCTAGTTTATCTCACTTGTCCACTCTAGAGTATGAGTCATGTCAGCTTGGTAAGTGCAGAGTCACCTTTTACTTTAGTTCATTCAGATGTTTGGGGTCCTAGTCGGGTCAGTTCTACCTTGGGATTCCGCTAGTTTGTCAGTTTCATTGATGATTATTCCAGGTGCTTGGATATTTCAGAGTTATTTTCTATTTTCCAGACCTTCTACACTAAAATTCAAAATCAATTTGGGGTTTCTATCCACACATTTCATAGTGATAATGCCCTAGAGTATTTGTCTTCCCCATTTTAGCAGTTTATTAACTCTCATGGGATTATTTATCAAACATCTTGTCCGTACACATCTCAACAAAATGGGGTAGCTGAAAGAAAGAATAGACATCTTATTGAAACTGCTCGTACCCTACTCATACAATCTCATGTTCCGTTGCGTTTTTTGGGAGATGCAGTTCTTACATCTTGCTATCTTATTAATCGTATGCCATCTTCAGCTATCCAGAATCAAGTTCCATTCTATGTCATGTTTTCCCACTTACCTTTGTTCTCTCTTCCACCCCGTGTCTTTGGGAGCACGTGTTTTGTTCATAACCTTACTTCAGGAAAAGATAAGTTAGCTCCTCGTGCTCTTAAGCGCATAATTATGGGTTACTCAAGAACGCATAAGGGGTATCGATACTTTTCTCCTTACCTCCAGTGCTACCTTATGTCCGCTGATGTTACCTTCTTTGAAACTCAATCATACTTCACAGTTCCAGGTAATCACTTAGATATTTCTGAGGTGCTACCAGTTCCATCTTTTGGAAATTCAGTCACTATTTCCCATTTATCTTTCTTCTATAACTCCAACCCCACCACTTACAGCTCCAGTTGCAGCTCCACCACCTATAGCTCTAGTTCCACCACCTAGTCCAGTTCAATCTTCTGCAGCTCCACCACTCCTGACTTATTATCGTCATCGGCACCCAGCATCAGGCTTACCTGATTCACGTCCTGCACCTGACCCTGCTAATATTGCGTGCATGTCTCCTCTTAGTCAACCGATTGCACTACGAAAAGGTATACGGTCCACAATTAATCCTAATCCCATTATGCCGGTTTAAGTAACCATCGTCTGTCATCACCTCATTGTGCATTTGTATCATCTTTTGTCCTCTGTTTCCATCCCTAAGTCTATAGGTGAAGCATTGTCTCATCCAAGATGGCGACAAGCTATGAAACGAGATGTCTTCTTTACATATAAGTGGTACTTGGGAGCTTGTTCCTCGTCATCGAGTAAATCGACGGTTGGTTGTCGTTGGGTGTATGCAGTCAAAGTTGGTCCAGATGGCCAGGTTGATCGACTTAAGGCTCGTCTTATTGCCAAAGGATATACTCAGATATTTGGGCTCGATTGCAGTGATATTTTCTCTTCCGTGGCTAAAATAGCATCAGCTCGCCTTTTTCTATCCATGGATGTTGTTCGCCATTGGTCTCTCTATCAGTTGGACATTAAGAATGTTTTTCTTCACGGTGACCTTGAGGATGAGGTTTATATGGAGCAAACACCTGGTTTTGTTGCTCAGGGGGAGTCTAGTGACCTTGTATGTCGGTTGCGTCGGTCCCTCTATGGTCTAAAGCAGTCTCCTCGAGCCTGGTTTGGTATGTTCAACACAGTTATTTAGAAGTTTGGCATGACTCATAATGAAGTTGATCACTCTGTGTTTTATCGGCATTCTCTGTAGTTATGTTGATGATATTGTTATCACCTGCAATGATCAGGATGGTATTACTAAGTTGAAGCAACATCTGATCACTTTTTCAGACTAAGGATCTGGGAATATTAAATTATTTTCTGGGTATTGAGGTCGCTCAGTCTAGCTCAGGTATTGTGATTTCACAATGGAAGTATGCCTTAGACATTCTTGAGGAGACATGTATGACAGGTTGTAGACCGGTTGACACTCCTATGGATCCGAATTCTAAACTTCTGCCAGGGCAGGGGGGCTGCTTAGCGATCCTGCAAGATATAGCCGGCTAGTTGGTAAATTAAATTACCTCATAGTGATTAGACCTGACATTTCCTTTCCTGTGAGCATTGTAAATCAGTTTATGGATTCTCCATGTGATAGTCATTGGGATGCAGTTGTCTGCATTCTTCGATATATAAAATCAGTTCCAGGAAACGGACTATTGTTTGAAGATCGAGGCGATGAGCAGATTGTTGGATACTCAGATGCTGATAGGGAAGGATCATCTTCTGATAGACATTCTACGTCTGGATATTGTGTTTTAGTAGTAGGTAACTTGGTGTCGTGGAAGAGCAAGAACTAGAATGTCGTTGCTCGGTCTAGTGAAGAAGCAGAATATCGAGCAATGGCTATGGCAACATGTGAGCTAGTTTGGATCAACAGTTGCTCAAGGAGTTAAAATTTGGTAAGATAAGCCAAATGGAACTTGTATGTGATAATCAAGTTGCCCTTCATATTGCATCAAATCCGGTGTTACATGAGAGAACTAAACATATTGAGATTGATCGTCACTTCGTCACAAAAGATACTCTCAGGAGATATTACTACAAAGTTTGTGAAGTCAAATGATCAGCTTGCAGACATCACCAAGTCCCTCATTGGTTCTCGTATTAGTTATATGTAACAAGCTTGGTACAAATGATTTGTATGCACCAGTTTGAGGGAAAGTTTTAGAATAGCTATGTGAATATATATATATATAATTAGTCCTAGTCCAATAGGTTATATATTATGTGCAATTATAAATAGGGTTCGTTGTATTACATTAACATAATAATAGATTTTTCTCTCGTACATTCTCACACTAACTAAAATAGGAAAAAGAATTATAGTAGGAATGAGATACCAAGTAACAATCCTAGTTTGACTAGAATTACATATATAATCCTACTAAAACCAAAATTAAATTACTAGGAAACAAGAAATAAGAAATCCCAATCTTTAAGGAAAAGAAATTCGAATCATGGATGAATTCTTGGACTTCTTGAATTTCTTGAATTTTAGCTTTCATGATGTTGCATCAAGACATCAAGTACATGACCAACAATTGAGAGAGACACTTAATCAAACCCTAAACTAGATGAAACTCAAAAGAACACAGAATAAATAAGAGAATAAAGAAAGAACAAGGCAGATTGGAAAGGCCAGATAAAGAATAACACTAGGACAAGAACAAGAATTCAAGAACGGGCAAGAACTAAACCTAGAATGCAAGATTAAGGATCTTCAACCTAAATTGAGCAACTAATGGCAGTGAAATTTATACACACACAACACTTCCTGTAGAGTACCAATAAAGAACCTAAGATATCAAGAAACAAGAAAGAACCCTAATTACCTCAAGGAAAATCACTCACTTGAATGAATAATCTGTAGAGTTCTTCAAGAATCATTAGGGTTTCTTAAGCCTCGCCAAGGAGAATGTACTTAGTGCCCCTCACGTTTTAGAGGCTATTTCTAACAAAAGAAATCCCTAAACCTATCTAAATTGGGCCCACGTGCCTAAACAAGGAAAATCAGCAACTAAAGCTAATAATATAACTTAAGTGGCATGTGATCAAGATTTGACACTTTATGAACTATTGTGAAACTCTAACAAGTTGAAATTCTTTTGAGGTCTTCCAAACTCTTCCAAGGCATGAGGATTCAAGTTGGATCCTTTTGAGTTCCTTCACAAGCAAATCTTCGTATTTTAGTCTTCCAAGAACTTCAGTTGAAATAGACTTCATATCCTCCAATATTGTCAAAGTTTCTACTCCAAGGTCTATTCTTCCCCACTTTACTTGACTTGTAGTTGACCTCCAGAGGATGCTATCATATTTTAGGATAGAGAGATTGCAACTCGTAGAAACTATAACTCTATCTCTAACTAAAAAGATGAAATTGGGAAAATCTAAAATCTAAGATAAGGTTATCTCTATTTTACTCTAACTAATAACTAAAAAGATATGATAAAATAAAACATTATCCTTACGACAAGATTATCTTAATCTTATTTGTAACTATCAAATAAAGATAAATAATAGTTTCACAATCTATATCATTCTCTGGGGATAGGAAAATTCGGCATCGATGAGTGAGATTGCTGGTGCAACTCCCAAAAGACTTAAATAACAGAATGTGGTAGTTGATTCTTTCATTGAATGAGGCACCTCTCATACCACAAATGAAAATAAAGAAGATGTTGATTGAATGATAAGGTTGTTTTATTTGTGGACAGTATATTGAGGAAAGGACCGAGCACGCGAGGCAGAAGGATTAGTTTGTTAGTAGCTGTTAGTTAGTTATAACTAATTATGGGATTGGGCACTATAGATGTTAACGGAAGAATTAGGAGAATTGGTTGCAGCTAGTTGTAGTGTGTATATATAGACCATAACTCATTGTATTGTTTTAAGATTTGGAAATATCTTAGCTCAGATTACTCTCAATGGAGATTCTTCCGTAGAACCTTTTCATTCCTTTTCTCCTCTAACATTCTTGCTGAGCTAATCTCAAATCTTTGTTATGGTATCAGAGTGCGGGAGATAGATTCATGCTCACTGCTATTATCATCTTCTGATTTCTAAAAAGTCATTTTGTTGCAGATTGATTGGGGTTTTCTCGATCGACTGAGCTAGGGTTAGCGATTTTCAATTTGCGACCGACGATTCTGTAAATCGTGAAAACGAAGACTTAGATTACTTGAATTTGTCAGCTATGGTGATTGGAGAAGAAACCTCAACTGGAACCAGCACAAGAACAACCATAGACCACCATAATTCCCTGTATCTACAACCATGCGACACTCTAGGTAGCTCATTGATTTTAATTCAGCTAACTGGAACTGAGAACTATGCATTGCGGGGTAGATCTATGAAAATACGGTTGATTGGTAAGGTTTTGTCGACGGACGATGTACTAAGGATAAGTTTGATCAATCATTGCATGAACTTTGGGAGAAGTGTAATGCAATAGTTTTGTCATGGATTATGAATGTTGTGAGCAAGGAATTGCGCAGTGGAATTGTGTGCAAATCAAGTGCACACAAGGTCTGGACAGATTTGAAAGATAAGTATGACAAAGTGGATGGATCTCGTATCTTCTTTCTGCATAAGGAGGCAAGGCAGCTCGGTGCACTAAGCTTTCGCTATGCGCGGAGTTTGGGGAAGGGCCGGACCACAAGGGTCTATCATAGGAGATAGCTACTTTAATAAAGGGAATTCTTCTATTTCTGCTTATTTCTCAAAATTGACAGATTTTTGGGAAGAGTATGATGCCTTGACCTGGATGTGACTGCCCAGAATCCAAGAGCTATTCTGAGCATTTTGAATATCAGAGGTTGTTACAATTCTTAATGGGCCTAAATGATACGTAGGAACAGCCTAGGAGCCAAATTCTGATGATGAGCCCAGTGCCCGCTGTGAATAAGGCATATTCTATGATAGTTTATGAGGAAAGTCAAAGGTCCTTGGGAAAGTTTACACAGGCAGTTGACATAGCAGATGGAACAGCACTATTCACTAATAAAGGAGGAGTAAACATAGGAAAAAATTACATGCCTAGAAGGAACAACTTGTTCTGTGATTACTGCAACTACAAACGACACACAAGAAAGACCTGCTTCAACATACATGGATACCCAGCTGACTTCAAATGAGAAAGAAGGCAAATAGCTTCCGTCAACGACCAATGGTCAATGCAACAACACAAGAAGCACAACAGCTAATGGATGAAGTGGCCAATGGAGTATCACAGGAGGGGCAACAGATGATGAATACACCTATGGGAAATCCAGCACAAGCACAGGCAATCATGCTCACTCAGGAACAATATGACCAAATCCTAAAGCTAATCAACAAGGATGTAGGTGATAACAGTGTTTTGTATAGTGAGAGGCGAAAAAAAACGACGAGCTCCCACTGAGGCGAGAAGCGAGAAGCGAAGAGCTCGCCTTTCTGAAGTGAAGCGCCAATTATTACAACAAAATAACATATCAAATTTGCATATATAAATAACCAAAAACTCAAATTTGCATATAATTAAGTTAATATGCAATTAATTCTATACTAAAACTGGAAAAATGCAGGTAAAACAAAAAAACTGAGCAATAAAAGGTGCAAATCAATTGAGCAAAAAACTCGAAAAACAGCCGGAAATCAGTTGCAAAAAGCCGGAAATCAAGTAATCAGAAGAAGAATCAGAAGAAATCAGAAGAAGAAGAAGAAGAAATCAGAAGAAGAAGAAGAAATCAGAAGAATCAGAAGAAATCAATTTGCTGCCAGAAATGCTGCCGGAAAATTGAGACAGCTGGAAAAAGAAAAGAAAGAAGAAAGAAGAAGAAAACTGGTCGAAGAAGAAAGGAGAAGAAGAAGGAGAACACTACCTGGTGTTTGCTATGTTTGTGGGTGAAGAGGAAACCAAACCCTAACCTGCATTTGCTGCGCGAATAGAAGAAGAAACTCTGGTTTTTGCTTTTAAGTCACTGAGCCTCATTTTAAATTTCTTTTTTTTTTTTCAAAAAGTGTCGCAATAGGTCGCCTCTCGCCACTTAGCAAGGCGAGAAGCGCACGCCTTTTCTAAAACGCAACAGACAAAAATAGCGACACAGCCTCGCTTCGCATCGCCACTCGCTATTAGGATGATAACACTAAAATTTTTGCAGGTACAACTAAGACTGTTGCCACAAATGACAAAGTAAAGAATGAAAATTGGGTAGCAGATTCTGGTGCAACCAATCACATGGTTCACACCAAAGAATTGCTTGATAAAGATAGTCACTAGCAGTATAAAAAATGAACCAAAGGTGTATTTACCTGATGGTACCTCACTAGACATTGTATGTACGGGAGAAAGTAAAATTGGTGAAAGTGGCATCATTAAGAATGTGCTCTATATTACAGAATTTGAATACAACCTATTGTCCGTTTCCAAAATTACAAGGGACTTAAGATGCTTCATATCCTTCTATCCTGATTTTTGGATCATAGAAGACTTTCACATTGAGAAAGTGAAGGGGATTGGTAAGGAACTAGATGGCTTGTACAATCTGCAGCACCAGAAAACTGAAGCCAAGGCTGCAGGTGTACACTTACATGATGATTCTATCAAGGAAGAGGACTTGGAAATATGGCATGTAAGACTTGGACATGCTCCGGACAAAGTAGTAAAGCAGATTCCAAACATGAAGTTCAAGACTAGTAGTGATAGAATAAGGGATTGTAAAATATGTCCTTTAGCTAGACAAGGAAGATTGCCTTTCCCAAAGAGTACCAAGTAGATCAAATAAGCCTTTTGAGTTGATTCATGTAAATGTATGGGGCCCATATAGAGCCAACTCACAATGGACATAAATTTTTCCTTACTATATATAGTAGATGACTGCAGTAGTATGATATGGATTTACTTGTTAAGACTCAAGAGTGATGTGGTTGTATGCTTGAGACAATTTGTAGCTTTAATAAAGACTCAGTTTGGTGTAACAATGAAAATTTTAAGAAGTGACAATGGATCTGAGTTTTTTAATTCTGATTCAGCAATTTGTTTCACTCATATGGTATGATCCATCAGAGTTCTCGTCGTTGTGTCTGTCAATACCCACCTGCTCGGAGTGCAGGTAAGGGCTCACCTGTAGATTGTGTCGTTGCATGCTTTTTGGTAGAGCCCCCACCTCCCATGTTCACACCCCACGAAAAAATGGGGTAGTAGAAAGGAAACACAGGAATATATTAGAAGTAGCTAGGGCTATTAGACTGCAGGGTCATCTACCTCTTAAGTTCTGGGGAGAGTGTGTGCAGGCAGAAGTTTATGCGATCATCAGGCTTCCTTTATTAGTATTGTCAGGAAAATCATCTTATGAGATGTTGCATGGGAAAGTACCATCATTGCAGCACATGAGAACCATAGGATGCCTTTGTTTTGCTAAAACTGTAGGAGGAGGAGACAAATTTGCACCCAGATCTATTGGGCTGTACTGATGGGATACTCATCATCCCGGAAAGGCTACAGACTATATAATATCCTAACTAACACTTTCTTTGTTAGCAGGGATGTCAAATTCATGGAACACATCTTCCCTTTTCAGAGGCTAAAGGAAGGAAAGCTGCAAATTTTTCCCAATGGAGTGCTTGATTCATCTGCTAGCACTAATGATACATCGGCTAACAGTGATGATGGTCCAACAGCAACAGCACATATAGATGAAGAAACACTCTCTCAAGAAGCATCACCTGCTGCAGAGGCACCATCCTCACCACATTCACTGGGTTTTGAAGATGCAAAGCCATAGGCAGAGTCGTTTTCAGATGCAATTACACTCAACAATACAGATGGTCAGATCAGGAAATCAGGCAGGACAGTGAAAGAGCCTGTGCGGATGCAAGATTATGTATGCAATGGGTCACTGACGGGTTCGGCTGGGAAGCACCCTTGCAAGTATCCAATGCAAGACTATTTGAGTCATGCTGGTGTTTCAGCCGAGTATAAGTCCTATCTATCCAAAATTACAAACTTGAAGGAGCCTGGGAGCTATGAGGAAGCAGCAGCATATCCCAAGTGGATTGAAGCTATGGACCAAGAGTTGACTGCACTCAAAGAAAATGGAACTTGGACACTAGCAGACTTACCAGCAGGAAAGGTTTCTATAGGGTGTAAATGGGTGTCCAAAATAAAGTATAGAGTCAATGGAGAAATTGAAAGATACAAGGCACGACTAGTGGCCAAAGGCCACAATCAGGTTGAAGGATTAGACTACCACGAAACTATTTCTCCTGTAGTCAAGATGGTACAGTGAGAGTAGTTCTAGCTTTGGCAGCAGTAAAAAAATTGGAATTTGCACCAAATGGATGTTTACAATGCATTTCTTCAAGGAGACCTCACTAAAGAAGTCTACATGTGCATACCGCAGGGATTTCCCAGCCAGGAGGAGAAAGTATGTAGGCTGCATAAATCCCTTTATGGGTTGAAGCAAGCTTCAAGATAGTGGAATTGCTCAGTTCAGGTTTTGTGCAGAGTCACTTTGATTATTCCTTGTTCACAGAGAAGCAAGGCACCAGGTTAGTGATCATTTTGGTATATGTGGATGATCTTCTCATAACCGGGAATGATCACTGTCTAATTTCAGAGGCAAAGTCCATATTGCAGTGTAACTTTAAAATTAAAGACTTAGGGGAGTTGAAGTTTTTTCTTGGAATTGAAATAGCAAGGTCAAGAGAAGGGATATTGATGAATCAAAGAAAATTTGCAAATGGAATTGACCACTGATCTTGGATTGGCAGCATCAAAACCAGCAGCTACACCAATGGAATGCAATCAGAAACTTACTACTGTGGAGTATGAACAACGCATAAACTTGAAAGAAGATGAGAAGTAGGCAGATACAAGACCATATCAAAGGCTGGTGGGGAAGCTGTTGTATCTCACCATGACAAGGCCAGACATATGCTATGTAGTGCATGTACTAAGTCAGTTCATGCCTTGCCCAAAGAAGTAACACATGGAAGCTGCAGTCAGAGTTGTCAGGTATATAAAAGGTGCTCCGGGATTGGGTTTGCTAATGAGCTCAAAACAGTCTACAAAGCTCAGTCTTTTGTGATGTGCCCAGTCTCAAGAAATCAGTAACAGGATGGTGACGAAGCTGGGAGATTCTTTAGTATCTTGGAAATCAAATAAGCAATGCACAATATCGAGAAGCTCAGCAGAAGCAGAATACAGGAGCATGGCTGCTGCAGTTTCAGAGATCCTATGGCTAACAGGACTTTGCAAAGAATAAGGTGCATAGGTTGAATTTCCAGTGGAATTACACCGTGACAGCAAAGCAATCCAAATTGCTACAACTCCCATATTCCACGAACGTACAAAGCATATAGAGATAGATCTACATTTCATCCGGGAGAGAATTCAACAAGAGAATGTCAGAACCAAGTATGTGATGTCAAAAGATCAAGAAGTAGACTTGTTTACAACGGCCCAGAAAATCACAATATGAATACCTAATGAGCAAGCTAGGAGTGCTCAATCTATTTGCACCACCTAGCTTGAGGGGGAGTATTGAGGAAAGGAACGAGCACGTGAGGCAGAAGGATTAGTTTGTTAGTAGCTGTTAGTTAGTTATAACTAATTATGGGATTGGGCACTGTAGATGTTAACGGAAGAATTAGGAGAATTAGTTGCAGCTAGTTGTAGTGTGTATAGATAGACCATAACTCATTGTATTGTTTTAAGATTTGGAAATATCTTAGCTCAGATTACTCTCAATGGAGATTCTTCTCTAGAACCTTCTCATTTAACTTCTCCTCTAACATTCTTACTGAGCTAATCTCAATCTTCATTACAGTAGACGAATGAGTTGTTTTATAAGTAGTGGGTGTAGCGTAATGAATCATAACTTGAGTTCACACCAAAACTGATAGAGCACCAGAAGGGAGAAGGGAGAAGGGAAAAAGGGGAGAAGGATATACAGAAATTGGAGGAATGAGATAGAAGAATAGGAAGGGATCCATTCATAAAATGGTACTCAATTCAGGTGTCTTAAACAAAGTTTGAGGTCATATTATCGCTCCCCAGCCCCACTTGGTGTTTGAGCACCACCACCCTCCCCAAAAGCAAGCAGAGAATTAGTTTATTCGTGAAAAGATGGGACGGGAGTTGCCCGAATCAAATACGAACTACCTACTCATTATTCGGAGGTGAATCATAGAACACCAAAAGCTGTGGTATCTTATGGACCTAGCATAGGTCACATACCTCACGACATAAGATTTTATTGGATAGCAAGTTCTGAACTAGTTAGATCTCTTCAAACCACTATAAACGTTGTCTTTAATTAAGAATATAAGCTTGGACATAACCTTACGTCTAAGATAAAATCATCACTATTTTATTTTCAACTAATAACAGAAAAGATATGATCACATAAAACCTTATGTTAGATAGTTAGTTGTAATACATATTGTCCCACATACAAAAATTGCTATATTGTACTATATAAACGTTGTATATAAATAGGGCTATTATAAAAACAGTTATCAATAATACAATTTTTCCATGTTATTAGCGGCAGTGAGAAAGCATCTGGGAAAGAAAACCAAGACAAGCAGTCGACGTGCTTCAATTTCCGGAGACCTTTTAGGGGTGCTTTGCGTTATCTCTCTGATGAAGTGCCTTAGTCTGAAAGTGTTGAGAGAGATGTTGCTTCAATTTAGTAATACCATCCTGATCATTGCCGCTAATAGCAATATCATCAACATAGACCACCAGATAAATACAGAGACTCGAAGCAGAGTGCTGATAAAACACAAAGTGATCAGCTTCACTCCGAATCATGCCAAACTCCTGGATAACGGTGTTGAACTTACCAAACCAGGCTCGAGGGGACTGCTTTAGACCATAAAGTGACCGGCACAAGCGACATACAAGGCCACGAGACTCCCCCTGAGCAACAAATCCAGGTGGTTGCTCCATATAAACTTCATCCTCAAGGTCACCGCGCAAAAAAGCATTCTTAATGTCCAGCTGATAGAGAGGTCAATGGCGAATATCAGCCATGGATAGAAAAAGGCGAACCGATGCTACCTTAGCCACAGGAGAGAAGGTATCACTGTAATCGAGCCCAAATATATGAGAATATCCCTTGGCAACAAGACGGGCCTTAAGGCGATCAATCTTGCCATCCGGACCAACCTTGACGGCATATACCCAGCGACAACCAACAATAGATTTACCGGAAGGAAGAGGAACGAACCCCCAAGTACCACTCGTATGTAAGGCAGACATTTCGTCAGTCATAGCTTGTCGCCATCCTGGCTGGATGAGACAATGCTTCACCTGTAGACTTAGGGATGGAAATCGAGGACAACGAGGATATAAAAGCATAATAGGGTGATGACAAACGATGATATCTTAAACCGACATAATGGGGATTAGGATTATGTGTGGTTCGTATACCTTTCCGAAGTGCAATCGGTGTACTAGGAAGAGACAAGTCCGTTGTAGGAGCAGGGTCAGGTGCAGGACATGAATCAACTGGGCCTGATGCTGGGTGCGGACGACGATGATAAGTCAAGAGTGGTGTTCCTGTGGCTGGGGATCTAGGAGGAGCCACACTAGACTCCCCAACAGTTGGAATGGGTAAGACTTCTGTGGCGGAAGGTGAAGGAGTTGTTGTAAACTCCTTAAAGGTCGGTATAGGTGAGACCCTCAGATATATCAAAGTGGTCAAAAGAGGTAAAGAAAGGCTTAGACTCAAAAAATGTGACGTCAGATGACATAAAGTACCTACGAAGATCAGGTGAGTAACAACGATATCCCTTCTGAACACGAGAATAACCAAGGAAGACACACTTGAGAGCACGAGGAGCTAACTTATCTTTCCCAGGGGCTAAGTTATGAACGAAACAAGTGCTCCCAAAAACACGAGGGGGAACAGAGTATAAGGGTGACTGGGAAATAATACTGCATACGGAATCTGATTCTGGATGGGGGATGAAGGCATCCGATTAACCAAATAACAAGCTGTGAGAACTGCATCTCCCCAAAAACGCAGCGGAACATGAGATTCAATTAGAAGAGTGCGAGCAGTCTCAATGATGTGCCTATTCTTTCTCTCTGCAACCCTATTTTGCTGAGGGGTATAAGGACAAGAGGTCTGATGAAT